>VDFB02058242.1:156922985-157059176 GCA_007258455.2 Sequoia sempervirens | reverse complement strand
AAAATTATCCAATGACGCCATTGCACACACCATTGGAGCTTCTTTCTTGATCCATATGTTTCACCACTCTTAATTTATTCCTATGTTACTTTTCCATAAAAATAAAGCTCACACACATTTGATTTTTAATTGATTATGGAAAATCCAAAGACACAACCTACTTTGATTCATAGGGATAATCTTTTCAAATTAATAAGAACTAGAATTAATGTAATTGTGAGTGGAAATATCGGTTAACATGTAGATCTTGGATAGACATAAAAATTCAATCTATTTGGGAGGTAACCTTGATTAGGATCATATTTGGTTTATTTTAGCACTCCTATTGATTTGTGCTTATTCTAAGAATTCCCTATGTTAGAGAACATATCAAAATATCTTCTCTAACATAGGGAATTCTTAGAATAAGCACACATCTAGAAAGGTAGTGATTACTAGGAGTGTGGAAATAAACCAAATATATTCCTAATCAAAATATTTTAAATATTAAATATAATGTGAAACCTAGAGGCTCTCTATTGTTGATGGAGCAACCTCGACTCTGTCCCTTTCAAGCTTCAACTCACAACAACAACACAAGTTCACACAACAAAATGAAGCGAACACTTTTATTAGCCGATAGGCTATTATAGGTGGGAAAACCACCGGAAATGTCTATTGTCTGATACCAGAAAATGTTTCAGGCCTTCCTCTGCCAGGTTGTGGGTATTCCGCTTCCAGTGACTGTTGCGTACAATGATGATTAATCTGTTCAATTGACAGGAAAGGGGTCCCGTGTACTTTGGTCAAGCAGGAGAGGAAAGGTGTGCAGCGGTAGGCATGGTAGAAACACTTACGTACACTATTCTTCCCATTGGACATTGTGGCATTTAATAAATGGATGGCATCAACCAGATTTTGGCATAGAAAATGTACACAAAATGCAGATTTTGGACGCTGCCTTATGTCACCAGGTATGGCTCTGGGTGCGCTTGTGTAGTTCCGCACCTTTCTTGGGGTCTCCGTTCTTGCCCTCCAATTTACTCGGCCACCAAAACTTCCCTATTAGCAATAAATGTTGAGAAAACTTATATTTCTCTCACCTGGAGGCAAGGCGTTGTCGACATAGTTTGGATTGGAATTTGAAGTGAAGGGAAGAACAGAGACTGTTGCCAAAAGCCCTGCAGAGAATTCGAGTGGTTTAGTTTAAATTGTTGCTGAGCAATTTGGGCCAGTACCATCCTCCCAAATCTTGAAGCTTGAAGGCTCATCAAAATCTCACACTGACTTGAATTGATATTCTGTTTGGTTATGCTTGTAGTGGAGTGGAGGCATTGTAGCAGCTCTGCACGAGAGGCATTGAAGTGACACCCACCCGCGCTTCTTCCATTTGGACAAGCTCAACAATCAGTGAGCCTTCAATACCTGATTTATGTTTTACTTTTCTGGTTTTTTACTTTTCATTTTACTGGCTCTTTCCTTCTTTCTTCATCATGGCCACCTGCTTAAACACAACATCCTGCACTTTTTTGCTTTGATGACAACATACGCCTTCCTGAACCGTCTGTCACCAAACCAGCTAGGTCAAGGAATTACTTTTTGCCCCTGCAATCGTAGATACCACATACCCACCCTGGTTGTAGTCAGATGCCTTGATATTCTGTTTGGTTTTCGCCTCCATTACCCTACTTTTCATGTTGTAAATATAGCACTCTAGACTGTTTCTAGCTAGATTCTTCTTTTTTAACTTTTTCGTCCTGGTCTCTAAATTTCTCTGCATCAGCTATCATTTTATCTATCTCCTCTTTGCTCAGTCCTCCACAGGTGTTGGTTATTGTAATCTCTTTACTTGCTCCGCTACCCTTGTCCTCTGCAGAGGCTGTGAGAATGCCATCCTCACTTACTTTGAAGCAAACCTTAATACATGGCACCCCACATCTGGCCGGCGGAATTCCATGCAATACAAATTTACCCAACAAATTGTTTTGTGCGATCAACGGTCTCTCTCCTCTGTAGACGAAAATACTTCCTGCAGTCTGATTATCACGGGCTGTAGTGACATATTCCTCCTCCTGAGCTGGAATTGAGGTAGCTCGAGGAACAACTACGGTCATGACTCCATCGCCAGCTTCAATTCCAAGGCTAAAAGGTGTAACATACGTGAGCGCTAGGGTCACATCTTCATTGTTCAATGCTGCTGCCTGCACGGCCGCACCATAAGCAATGGCCTCGTCAGGGTTTACTTTGTTGCATAGCTCTTCCTGCCCAAAATTATGTCTCAGTAATTCCTGCAACTTTGTTATACGCGACAAACCTACCACTAATAGAATGTCATCAATTTGGTCATTGTTCATGTGGGCATCCTCTAAACATTTTCTCACTATTTCCATGCACTTCTCAAATAAGTCGGCGTTCAAGTCCTCCAATTTGGCTCTGCTGAACTTTAGAGAAAAGTCATGTCCCTCATGGAGACAGTCGATGTCGATGACAGTCTCTACCTCAGAGGACAAACTCCTCTTTGCTCTCTCACATTCTGAATGAAGCCTTCGAAGAGCTTTGGCATTCCTACTCATATCCAATTTGTATTTTCTGTTGAACTTCTGAACACAGTAATTATTTTGGAGAATAATATTATATTAATGTTATTAGATTTCCACAATCCATAAGAATATCAGAAGCTATTTCTGGATTAGATTGTGTAAGCTTTTTTGGATCCAAAAAAGCTTACACAATCTAATCCAGAAATAGCTTCTGATAATATTATATTGTGAATAACACTTTTAAGAAGTAGTATTACAATTGTAAATAATGTTATTAAATTATAAATTACATTGAAAATTATACTACTCACAAAATTAAAGGAATAATGTTTTAAATAATGTTATTTTGGTTGATTTAGTAGCAATAAAAATTATAAATGAGTAGATGTTATTGTTAAGAGGTTAATTTGAGAGTAAATATTATTAGTATTCATTGATTAGCTATTTGATGTTATTATTTTTATTTGGATGAAAGTAATTTTTAGTACGGAAAATTGAGATTTAAGGTGAACTTGTTTCCTTTAAGTTAATGATTAAATAATTTAAGGGACAATATGTTGGTGATAATATCATATAGGAGAATGCTAATATTATTTATGTCTAAATTGTGGTTAATAATAATGATAATAATATTGTAAAGTGCAAGTGTAAATATTCAAAGGGGTTTTACCCTATGTAAAAATATTAAAAATAATAATAAAATATTGGTATTATAATAAGCATAAAATGAAACTAATATGAAAATCAATATTAAAACTACAAAAATGTATTTGGAAAATTTGAGTAAAATAATAGTATTATTAGAGAAAGAATTGATAATAATAGTAGTGGTAAAATTGGTAAATTATAAATATTAAGAGAGTATCGAATACAATTAATGGTACACATTATTTTAATAATATTGTTTTATAAATAAATTAAGTTATTGTTAATTGATTAAATAATAATAAAATTACTATTATAATTTATAGAAGAAAATATTATTGTTATTATCTTGGTTAAATAATCTGGGTTTTTCTCCTCAAGTAGTCATCTGAGCATAAATAGGTTTTCGTGAAAAAAAAATGGTTAGTAATATTGTCTTACTAATATTAGGGCTTAATTTGCCTTTCTCACCCAGATGTAATAAAAAATAAAATAAATGAATAAAATAATAATAAATAAATCACAATATTTTAAAATATTTATCATATATAGATGAAATAATCAAAAATGATAAATCATAATCTTTTAAAATATTTATCATAGATAAATTTAGAAAAAAATTAAAAAATATATATAAATTGAAAGATCAAATAAATAATCAAAGAGATATGATCAAAAAACAAATAAATATAAATTACTAAGAATTCAAAATATTTATTGTAGATAAACTAAAAGATCAAATAAATAATTCAAATATAGAAATAAATCAAAAAGATCAAATAAAAATGTTTACCATGATAAATTGAATGATCAAAGAAAAAAAATCAAAAAACAAATAAATAGTTCAAAGAGAGAGAGAGAAAGGGAGAGAGCATCAAACTTAGGGTTAGGGTTAGCATTAGGATTAGCGTTACACTTAGGTTTGCTGTCAAGTTTAGGGTTAATAGATATAGTTAGGGTTGGGGTAATAATTGGGGTTACTAGCATCAAACTTAGGGTTAGGGTTAGCATTAGTATTAGGTTTACATTTAGTTTTGTTCTCAAGTTTAGGGTTAATAGATATAGTTAGGTTTGAGGCCAGAAATATTATTATAAATAACTTAAAAGATAAATCAAAAAAGATTTGATCAAAAGGAAAAATCAAACATAAATCACAAAGATATAAATATATATTTAAAAGATAATTCAAATATTTGAATAAATAAGAATTACAAAGACAAATCAAAACGATGAAATAAAAAACCTTACCATAAATAAATTAAAGATCGAAAAAATAAATCAAAATAAAAGATAATTCAAATATTTGAATAAACTAAAAGATGAAATAAATAAATAAATAAAAAGATCTTATCCAAAGATTTGATTAACATATCAAATAAACTAATCAAAGCTTTAAACAAGTTAAAAGACCAAGTGTAAAAGATAATTCAAATATTTGAATAACGTAAAGATGAATTAAATAAAGAGATAAACATATTTGATCAAATTAAAGATCGAAAAAATAAATCAAAATAAAAGATAATTCAAATATTTGAATAAACTAAAAGATGAAATAAATAAATAAATAAAAAGATCTTATTGCAAAGATTTGATTAACATATCAAATAAACTAATCAAAGCTTTAAACAAGTTAAAAGACCAAGTGTAAAAGATAATTCAAATATTTGAATAACGTAAAGATGAATTAAATAAAGAGATAAACATATTTGATCAGAAAGATAAATCAGTCACAAAAGGAAACATAGAGATTTGATATCAAAGCTTTGATTAAAATATAAAATAAACTAATCAAAGATAACTAAACATATGACCCCATTTTCTTAAGTCATTTAAATAATGACATCAATAAATAAAAGAAGGATATGTTCCCGCATCCCGTGAAGAAGGGTAGTATCTAACCTAAGAAGGATTAGATTTGTTTTTTTGAAAGAAAGGGTAAATAATTAGGTAGAATCAAATTTTCTTTAAAAGAAAGGAAATTTCCCATTCTATAGTAAATAAATTTAAAAGATGGAAGTAAATACTGTCACTAATTAATAATAGTATTCATCATTGATGTAATTATATATATATATATATATATATATATATATATATATATATAGGGGATGAATAAGTAGTTAGTTAAATAAATAAAGTAATGTTTTGTGAAATAGTTATTTTACATGATTTTTTTAAATATGGTTTAGTAGCCTCTACCAAAACACCTTATACTAAACCATCACCATGTTGTTGGGTAGAAACCCAACCTGGAATAATTATTTAATCTACCTAGCCCATTATGCAATGCCTTATATGCAAAGCCTAAATTATCCAATTACTAAATGTTATTTGGGGCTCACGCTAGATTTGAAAGATTTAATAATAAGCTACACTCAAAAAAGAACAAGTCACAATTACCTCTAGGTATTTTGGATGTTGAGATTCTTAAGTTGCCCCCCCCCCCCGCCCCAACACGAATATTAAAATAACTATTTTAGAGTCAACCATTCTTGTAGAAAACTAAATTGTCCAAACTTAGACATTTAAGTCGTTGGAAGGAATTTGATTTTTACCCTCCAAGAAACTCGTCTAAAAGGAGTCACCCAACATGAACCCATCGGTATTTAAACCTTGAGTTGTACCTCATTCAAGTGTACTATTACCAATATAGTGATAGGCTTAGGAGTTGTGTTGTATAGTGGTGGCCTGCTGCGAAAGTGTTAGGTTGCTAATGTATGTTGTGAAAAAATAAAAATAAAAAATGTCAGGATTGTAACTGAATAGTTCTAGCAGTGCAAAAAATGGTCACCTAAATCACACAGCTAGGAATAAGTTAATAAGCTAAATGGGAGTTTGGGATTGATAGCCAGTTCCAAATTGCGTTTATTATAAATATCAATTAAGAGGACTTCTGTTGATTGATAGGCTCCAACTAAAAAATCTTTCAAACAAACATTCAACTAACCTAAGACTCCCAACCTCGCTTTTATATAGATATAAGTACTTTTAGTAAGCTACATTGACATTAAACTCAGTTTAAACACTAGCATGAGTAGAAGCTTAATGATTTAGGTTTACTGTTTGGTGAGATAATTAATAATATTACCAGTGATTAAATTGGCTATTTTAAATAGTATATGGTGGCCATTTTCAAAGAGTTATATGTTTGGGATAATATTATTTATCTTTAGACTGAGGTAAATTAAAAAAATACTACTACTGTACGTTGGAACTTTGAGTACTCAAGGGGTATTGCCCCATGTATAGAAATAAAATAAAATAAAATGTGAAATCTTTGTGTTAAGGAATACTATATTGCTGTAGTAGATAGTAAATGTGCGATGATATCCCATAGAAATTATTAGGTAAGTGTCTATTTTTTCTCCCTTTACCTTCATTTATCTACTAGGAAAAAAATAAAAGACTAAAAGTGTATTTTTTTTGCACTGCTTAAATAAGCTTATTCGCTATCGGATGAAATTAAGTTTTTTTTGCTTATCGAATGAAGTTAAATTAAATAAGCTTATTCGTTATTGGATGAACTTAAGCTTTTTTTGTTTATCAAATGAAGTTAAAGTAATTTTTTTAAACATTGCTATTGTAGTGGGAGTACATATTATTCTTAGTATGAAGAGGTTATTTGTGAGAGTAAATGTTACTATTATTATTCATGGGTTAGTTATTTGATGTTGGTAAGGTAAAATTGAGATTAACAATTAAGCTTTATAAAAAAGGGTTAATTTGCAACTAAACGTTAGTATTATCATTAATGGGTTAGTTATTTAATATCATTCTTCTTATTTAGATAGAAGTGATTTAAGTAAGGTAAATTGAGATTGAAAATTTGAAATTTATAAAAAGGGTTAATTTGCGAGCAAATGTTCATATTATCCTTAATGGGTTAGTTATCTGATATTATTATTTTTTATTTAGATAGAAGTAATTTTAGTAAGGTGAATTGACGTTAAACGCGGGTTAAAATTTATCATCAGTATAAGCTTAAAGATTTAGTTATAATGTTTAGATGAGATAATTAATAATAATACCAAAGATTAAATTGTCGATTTTAAAGAGTGTATGGTGCCACTTTTCAAAGAGTTATATGTTGGTATAATATTATTTATGTTTAGATTGAGGCAAACAGAAATAATAATATTAAAGTATGGTGGAAATGTGGAATATTGGTATTAAGGATTGTTTGACTTTTGACTACAATAATCGTACTACTGTAGAAAGAATAAATAATAATTATTGTGGTAAAAATTTGTAAACTATAAATACAAAAAAGGGTAGTATAGTAATGGGATACAATTAATGGTACACATTATATTTAGTAATATTAATTTATAAATTAGAAACGTTATTGCTACTTTGTGGTGCACTAATAAAATTACTATCATAAATAATGTTATTGTTAATTGGTGGAATAATAATAACATTACTATTATATTTCCAAATAAGTTTATTCTTAATTCTGATATATAGCGTTATTCTTAATTCCAGATACTTCATCCACTTATATTGCCATTTAGATTTTCTCAACTAAAAGTGAATTGGGAAAAGGGTCTATAGAGACATATAGCCAACACATCTTTCCAGATTTCCAATTTTATTCACAAGTCTTCTCCCATTAATTACATCAGTTTATATCCTCTAATATTTCTTTTCATTGCAATGTATACTTTTGTAGACCTTAAACTAACGCACTTCTCATGTTACAAATATTAGGCTTACATGTGCTTGAATAAATGTGCTTTCTAAAAAAAAAAAGTAGTGGGTGGAATTTAATAATAGTTATGTATATAGATTTTGGATTTAATTGTCCTGCTTCCTTATTGTTAAAAGGAAAATAACATCATGAATATAATCGGCATTTTAATCTATATTTATATTTTTTTAACTTGATTATGCATATAAGGGAATTTGTATGTTTGCGTATTGGTCTATGCTATTTCTTAAAAAAGTGTAGTTTAATTTAAAATCTATTCCTATGATAGATTTTTTTTAAAAAAAAAAAATGAATGCAACTTTTTATTTGTTGATCTAAGGACAATATATATGACTAATTCAACTAATACAAGACCTCCCGTCATCAATTCCAAACATGCTCGTAAAGATACTCATTATTTCATTTTACAAGCATTCCTTAGTGAAGATTTTTGTTTCCATTGTGGTTGTCATTTTCCCACCCCATTTCCAAATGTCCTTTTACAAATCACACACATGCAACTTTTATTGTTAAAAAATAATCACATTTGTTCCTATTTAAAAACTCCCCAAGTGATGGAAAATTTGCACCCACCAGCAGACATTATCACAATATCTAGCAGCTCATCTGAGGGAGACATTACAGGATCAAAAGCTACTGATGCTCCTCCCTCACCTTCAGACTCTTCTTCTATTGTTTGGAGTGGCGTCTACAAGAGCAATGTTGCAGTCCTCGTAGAGAACATTGTGAGAGGTTGTGAAGAGACTATTGAAGATGCTAAAAAGACATGAGAAGAAGCCTTCCAAGTGGAAAACCATGACATCGAGATGGTGCAACAGGCAGTCCAAAAGTTCCATACAACTTATTTTGTTTTGGATGCGTATTGCGACTTCCTTCGAGCAATGAAATATGATGCATTGTATGGAATGGGAAATGGTGCTAGGATTAAGGAAGATTTTCTAAAACTCCTAGCAGACATAAAGTAGCCTGTAAATAGCTTGCTTAAGATAGCTACTTGTTTTTTGTGGTTTTGGGGACAATCGTTTTTTCTTTGTGACAAAACATGACGACAACAACTTATGGCTTTTGTTTTGAAGATGAGGAGCATGCCTTCCCTCTTGATATGGAATGTAATACAATGCCTACTAATCATCCAACCCCTTCTTTTCCCTAGCACAACAAGCAGTAAAAGCTTATATCTGGTTTTCAAATATCTACTATGTAGTGGGAAGAATGTACAACTCCTTCCCCCCCCACTCTGCTACTTTTTCCCTTGGTCCTTTCCATTGTACATATGCATCAACCAAAACGGCAATTGACTCAATGTATATCTACATTCTAATTTTTTGTCTTGTTCACTCCATGTATCTTGAACCTATTCTATTTGAACTATACACATGTATCTTTGAGTTGTTGCAATCAAAACTATACATATTCCATGTATGCAACTGACTAAAAATTAGCATAGCTGATAGTAAATTGCATAGAGAGTATCTAATTTTCCTTTCCTCTCTCCACATAATGAGGTAGATGTTCATAAAAAATGTGCATAATTGAATTATTCCTAGCCATGTTGCTACTTCCACCTAACTTCAATTTAGTTGCTTGGATCTTCTTTTGACTACTCAAATTTATCTACCAATAAGTTGCTATAGTTTGATTAAAGGGTTGCTCTATTGACTCCTTTGCACAAGTGCCTTACATCCAATACATTTGTGTAGGATTCTCTCCTTACCTTGCACCATGGCAAGCTTGTTGACTCCAGATGCAATTAGATTGATGCATGGAGGAAATGTCACTTTGGAACCTCATGTCCAAGTCATAGCTATCTCGAGTTTTGGCTTTGAATATACGCACAACAATCGATATAGGTTGGAAATCTCTGATGGTGTGCACAAGCAGAAAGCATCGTTGCCAACTAAATATAACTCCTACATAGAATCCAATGTGCTTGTACCTGGCTCCATCGTGCAACTGAACAGATACAACTGTCCTCAAACAGCTAGCACACGGTATGCTCATGATCTATCTTCTACATGGCACAAGAATAAGTGAGACCTACTCTCCTCTTATATTTTGTTACTTATACTTTATCTCACTTTGAATATTTAGGTGGATTGTTATTGTCGACCTTGATATTGTCCACACAACACATGCTATTGTTGGGGAGCCAGTTTTCCTATGCACAAAACATCTTGAACAACTTGAGCACTCAATAGGAGAACCCTCTAGCTTGGCCACTTCTTCAAAAAACACCTCCGTTCCTGAAAGACTGGCTCCTCGACGTCTACTATTTGGGGTCAATCCAATCCTACCAAAGGAGGCACCACTGACAATAACGCCTATCAAAAACTTGAATCCATTTCAACCAAGGTGGACTATTAAAGGTCGTGTAACTGTGAAGACTGATATACGTAGCTACACCACACAGAAAGGAAGTGGCCATATCTTCACCTTTGATATCATAGATTGTGAAGGAACTGAGACATGTGTGGCATGCTTCAATGAAGCAGCTCACACCCATTGTGATAAAATTATCGAAGGAGCTACATACACATTGTCTGGAGGCCCGGTTCGACCTGCTAATAGAGTCTACAACAAGCTTAATAGCGGGCTGGAAATTTCTCTTATGCCTGACTCAAAGGTTTCCCTCTGTGAAGATGATGATTCCATCCCTAAAGAGCACTACTCTTTTAGACCCCTCAATGCATTGGTAAGCAAAAGCAACGATTCAAATGTTGATGCAATTGGAAATGTCACTTGTGTACATCCATGCACCACAATCAGGAGAAGAGATGGGACAGAGGTCGCAAGATGAACCTTAACAATTCTTGACATGTCCAACACAAATATAAATGTTACTTTATGGGGGTCATTAGCTGAAAAGCAGGGTGCACAGCTGCACGAGAAATACCTGATGCGTGAATCACCAATACTTGCTATTCGAAATGGGCATGTGGCTGAATTCAATGGAAAGGTGATCAACACCTCATCCACTACAAAACTATCAATTGAACCTCAAATAGAAGAGTCAGAATAGATTAAAACATGGTTAAAAGAAAATGACACTACCATTCAGGCTTTGACTACTAGCTCCTTTCACATGGCCCCACCTGCTAGAAGACTGATGATCAATGCCATTCGTGAAGAGGCTCGAAATACAGCTCAACCTCTACAATGCATGTTGGTGGCAACAACACGATTCATAAAAACTGACTCATTTTGCTATCCAGCATGTCCTTCCTGGTCAAGTAACAAGCCTTGTAAGAAAAGACTATCACAAACAAATGATGGAAAGTGGTTTTGTGGAAAATGTAATGCAATATGTAATACATGTGACTATAGGTATATACTTCAAGTCAAGTTGTAGGAACACACAAATATAATATGGGCAATTGCATTCGACGAAGGGGTGACACAACTCATGGGCATGCCTGCAGACAAACTATATAGTCTACAATTTGATCAAGCTGCTGATAGAAATGTGGAAGAGGTGATTAGGAGTGTCTTGAACAAGAATTATGTATTCACATTGCGTTGTAACCTTGAAATGTACAATGCAGAGCAATGCTTAAAAGCAACCATTTCCAAGGTCGAACAACTAGATTACATTGAAGAGAATAGTTTTTTGCTCAAAAAAATCCAGGAAATTTGCAATGCAAAAGCTCCTCCCCCCATTGAGCCCGTTGTTGTGCCACAACTTGTTGTGGAACTTGTAGGCTCACCCTAGCCATACTACAGCCCCTGATATAGTTGCCATGCTCTCTTTACAAGTGTAGTACGACTACAGATGGTATGCATGGCAAAAAAAACTGATGTACATAACTATGGCAATATCTTTTTCTTTCTAAAAAACTATCATGTTAATGCCTTTAGATGGATATAAATATGTAAAATATTGTTTCTCTTGATATACAAAAAAATGCACATGTTTGTTTAGCAGCTTACATATGCACCTTTCTCTTGTGCCTCCAAATTGTGTTCCTCCTCATATTTCAACATGCATTCGTCAACCAATTAGGAATATCTTTACATGTTCATCTACATTTTGGTTATATAAGCATTTTTTTTTTCATCTAGTTTTGCTATGCTCGTATTCCTAATCTACCCTGACGTGTCCAGACCCAAATATGGTAGACTCCTCAATAGGGAACAATGCAAGTGACCCATATCGAAAGGAGGTGAGAAGACAACAAAACCGGGAAAGTAATAGAGCTTACTATGCTCACCATAGAGAAGAGATAGCTACTCGAAGGCGACTAAAAAGATTGCATGAAAGTCAAAATAGCCCCCAGCTAGCAGAAGCCCGAAGACTACAAGATTGTGAGAAAAGTCGAGCTTACTATGATCGTCATAGGGAGGAAATAAATGCAAAAAAGCGCAATAGATCTTTACAGAAACAAACATGCCTAGATGAACATGGAACACCATGCATCAACAATGATAACTTCATGATGGCGATGAAAAAATTTCGTCAAAGAATAGATGCACTGTCCAACCGAAAAACATGCATTGTATGCAAGGAATGTTACCCAGTCATGCACATCCATTCATCAGGTGCTAACGCAACTTGTAAGAGATGTTTTGCTGAGAGAGGCATCCATCAGTTCTCTGCACTCAACAACATGGACCCAGGAGAGCAACCGTTTGTTTTGAAAAGACTCACCCAAGTGGAGGAAATGCTCATTGCCAAAATCAGCCCAGTACTACAGGTAACCCACACTATTGGAGGCCAGTATAGATATAGTGGCCACACGATTAGCTTCCCGCAAGATATCACTAACATTTGAAAAGTTCTTCCATGAAGAATACAAGAGTTGGACATTCTCATAGTTCGAAGATTGCATACAGAAGGTCATTATTATGATTGTTATGTCAATAGAAGTCATATCAGAGATGCGTTGCAATACAAAGTCAAATATGACCCATACTATCATGATGTTGCAATAAGTTTTGGGCACTTAGAGCAATTCCCTGAAGCAAGAACAAACATATCGAATATGCTACATACCCTTGAAACCAATGAAGACATGGTCATTCCAAGTAATGAAATTTCCTTTGATGGGGATGATATTGAATGCAGCACAGTAAACACATCATCATTTATGGCTAGACTTCCAAATAGATGCTGTGAGTTAGAAATTATTAAGAAAACATTAGACCTTGACGACAACACAAACAACATTATAGACTGGCCTGAAATAAACTCATCGCCGATAAATGAATACAATACTGAAGGGTTGCTTGATATGGCATTTCCAACACTCTTTCCAACTGGAGTTGCGCTACAAATGCAACCACGAATTAGGGAAGTGCACATGCATGAGTATGCACTCCACTTAATGAGATTTCATGACCATAGATTTGGAAGGCATCCAAGGTTCTGGTATTTCATGCTTAATCTTATGATGCGACATCGTAGCCAGGGGCTTGCTGTAGTTTTCATTAAAAAAATGTAGAAGAGAACATGCCAACCACTATTGAGGACCTTCGAGCACACTTGAAAAACTTGCCTGACACACAATTAGCTCAAGAGCTCATGCACTTTGGCTCTTCAATGCGAGGCACAAGACCATATTGGAACAAATGTCATGTTGAACTAACAAATATGATCAACCAGATAGGGTCTCCCACTCTATTCTTCACATTAAGTGCAGAAGACACAAAGTGGCCAGACCTACAATGTTTGATATCAGATGGTGCACCGGTAGGAATGCAAACAAATAAAAAGCACTTAGAAAATGTAGTCAACAGCCCCCACACCACATCATTGTACTTGCATCAGCGATTCACAGTGTTCCGTGAAGAGGTTATTGAGAAAATCCTCAATGCAAAAGATTACTGGTACAGTTATGAATGGCAGCATCGTGGCACTGCACATGTACATGGATTTCTTTGGCTCTATGATGCACCAAACATGGATAAACTTGATTGGGATGATAGTGTAGCAGTTCAACAGGCTAGGAAATTCTTTGACAGGTATGTCAGTGCTTGGAATCCCCGTGCTGCATCAGCAAGAAACAACTTGATTTTTTGATCTTTCCAAGACAATCCTTGCTTACTAGACACAACACAAATATTTGCTACAGACCCCTCTCATGACTACGAAGAGATCATAAATCATGTCCAAAGGCACACAAAATGTAGAGAGGGGACATGCTTGCGAAAGAAAGGGAAAAAGGTAGAATGTCGATACAAAGCTCCATGGAAAGAGAAAATTATATCTACCCTATCACGTGACAACTGTGGGACAAAACAATATGAACCTGCACGGAATGATGATAGGTTAAACATACACAATCCAGAAATGATTTCAATATGGAGAGCCAACATAGATTGTCAACCTGTCATCTCGTGGGTAGTTGTTCTAAAATACATTGCCAAGTATGCATCAAAAGCAGAGAGAGCATCTAAGACTTGTATTGACATGCTAGCAAGAATATCTGCAACCCAAAAACAAGATGTCCCGGCCCTCGCAGCATATCGAAAATTCATGGTAGAAATCGTGGCAGAGCGTGATATTGGAGCACAAGAAACATGCCATATGCTTTAGAAATTGCTGCTTAATGTTTGTAATCGACCCTTTTACATCTTTGAATGTTGGACGCAAAATGTTCCATCGAATAACAAGAGGTCCACATGAAAGCCATCTACAACCTAGCTACCTTCAGTCGTACATTAATCGACCTCCAGAATTGGAGACAACAACGCTACTTGAATCTGCACGATCTTTCTCGTACTCTGCGAGTCGCAAGGGATGCAAGTGGAAAGAAAGAAAGGTCAAAGCGATTGTCAATGTTTTCCCAAAGTTCTACACCATCCCAGACGAGGACTCAGACCAGTTCGAAACTTTCTGTTGGAGTGAGCTCCTGCTGTACAAGCACTTCCGAAGCTTGGAAATTGACATAGGGATAACTAAGGATACAGTACTTGCAAATTGGAAGCAAATGAATACATCCAAATATGATGTATGGCATGTCCCACGCACCGCCCCGTCAGACGTAAACACCAACGATGCAGAATCAGACAGTGAAATTGACATGGACAAAAGGGACATGCTAGAAATGAATGAATGGGAATTATTTTCGCAAATGGGCCCCTCAAAAAACATTAGCCTAAATGAGCTTGACCTGCTTGGCATGCGTGAGTTTGATAGCAGCTACAGATGGGAACAACTTTCAGTGCCCCAAGAGCTTCATGAAATTGCCACACAATTTATAAACATGGAGAAAGCATGTAGCCATGAAAGGCATGCTCCAACTAAGTATGATGTCCCAGACTATACATTATCTTCCAAACAAAAACTAGCACTCACACATATTATCAACCATAGCAAACATCAGTCAAATAAACCATTACACATGATTATTCAAGGGACAACAGGTACAGGGAAATCATACTTGATTGCTCACATAAGAAAAGAACTTGATACTTACAATCTGCACCAGCAGCACCAGCTACTCACATTGGCTCCTACAGGGGTTGCTGCATTTAATATACATGCATCAACTATACATTCAATTCTTTGAATTCTTGTCAAAGAAATGCACCCATTGCAAGGCCAATTCATTAATAACATTTCAGGAAGAGATGAAACACATAAGATATGTGTTGATTGATGAGATGAGCTTCATAGGACCAAAGTTGCTACTGAAGATAGATGTGAGACTACGTGAGGCCTTCCCACATCGACAACATCTTTATTTCGGTGGTGTGTCAATAATCCTAATAGGTGACCTCGCACAGCTCCCACCTGTACTTGACAAGCCTATTTACACATCACACTCAAATGCAAAAACACAATGGGACCAGTTCATGAATGTTGTCACCTTAGACACAGTGTTTCGTCAATAGGGTGAGATTCCAGACCAAAGACTATTTCGCCAACTATTGCAAAACATACACAATGCAAAAGCATCACAAGAGGATTGGGAACTTTTAAAAACACGCACAGATAAGCATCTCACCTCTAGCGAAAAAGAAATATTCGACAATTCAATGCACTTGTTTGCTACCAATGATTTAGTTAGACTTCACAATAGAAGAATGTTGAAATTGTTAAACCGTCCAATTGCAATAAGTGCTGCAACTACCACCAGGGCTGAAGCAGATAATGCAACTACTGATGAACAGCTTGAAAAGCAGGTATTACTTTGTAGAGGGCAGGGCATCATGCTGACAACCAACATATGGACGCAAGCAGGCCTTGTAAATGGAGCTTTAGGTGAAGTTGTTGAGATAGTTTACAGCCTTGGTTCCAAACCACCAGATGTTCCACTTTATGTTGTGGCAAGGATCGATAATTATAGTGGGCCAGCATGGAATGCAAATGACCCCAAAAGTATACCGATAATACCTGTATCATTGGGCAGTCGTAGGCAAATTCCACTCACAATGGCATGGGCTATTACCATACACAAATCCCAAGGCCTAACGCTATCCAGCGCAACTATCGACATTGGAAAAATAGAACGCCAAGGACTTACATTTACAGCTATATCCAGAGTGAAATCGTTGAACAACCTTCGTATTCAGCCAATGTTCTCCTTTGAGAGATTCTCAAAAATGCATAACCACCCATACACAACTATGAGAAAAGAAGAGGAAGCCCGATTACAACAACTATCTCTAAAAAGTCAAGGTGCACAACTCTTTTCCCTTTCTCCCTCATGTTGCTCCTGCATATTCTTATATCAGCAATTTCTCTTTTAGAAAGTAAACATAGATGTATATTTAATAGTTTTATAATAAATTGAACATGGAGCAATCATTGTACATTTCAACAAATAATGTTCCCACCTAACCATTCCATTCCTTTTGCTTTGTAGGCCTTGAAACCGAATGGCATATATCATAGCTCCTCACCATCAAACACCAACAATTGTACAGTGTTTAGTCCAAACAAAAGTTCTGCTACAAAATTGTTCACCAGTATTTTGACTTCTCATAGCACACATTTTGTATATCATGAACTACCATCAAATGTACTTGGCCCAGTTGAGCTATAATGTTCTTACACTTCAACCATTTAAGATAATATATTGTTTTCTTCATCCACTTGGCATGTTCTACTCTACTTAAAAAAAACCAAACTCCACTTTCCCCATGCATTCTCCCCCCCTCTCTGCCCTTCGATACACTACCATAATATACCCTCCTATCGGCGTAACCCTTGCACCTTGCTAAGGTGCAAGCTCTAGTTTATTAATGAAAATGACACTACAGAATTACACGCCATCACATGGGCTATCTCACTGCAATCACCTACCAAATTGCAAATCTCAGCTTCTCGCTCTCAGCTCTACACTTACCAGCAGGAGATCTACTTTCTTCTCTGCTCCACCATCTCTTTTAGGCTACTCTGCCACCTTCACACACCCCCACTCTCTGGCTATCCCACTATTACTATATAGCCTTACATTCCTACATGTCAACCTAGTGTCATAAAGTTTATCCCTATTGTAGTACCGTTTTCATCCAATGATTGTCAAGGTCTAGTGGGCGGTTACATCATTCTCAGTGACTTCATCCTTATTTGTTCTTGCTAGTAAGTTGTTTTACAATCATTTTTTGCATGCCTGTGAATTAGTTTGACCTGGTTGATTAGCAACAACAATGAAAATTAATGAATGCTATCATTCCATGTGTCGCCACTGGGTTCGTTTGTTCCTCCAACTCACTGTTTAATTAACCATCGTACCATTCGGTCCCTACCTCCATCGACTTATCATGGGCTCCAAGAGTTTTGTAACCAAGTCATGAGGTTGTGAAGTTCCCTAACTCCTTGATCTCCCAACTTGCACTCCCATCGATACACAAGCATCCCGTCAATGATATCCTCATCACCATTCATTATTCGCAACAAGGATGTGAATTACCAATCCTCTTATCGCCATTTTCAAACTATCCATACATGTCATTGAATTCCATCTATGTTACCTTCCTGTCAGTCCCACCATGGTCATCTTCTGTGCTGTTGTTGTATGACTGGGACCTCAATACATCTCCTATCGATCGACCATGTATTAGCGATCATCATTTGTTGGCCTGTAGCCGGGACAAATATTGATGTACCACCGATACTACACACTCACGCTAATGAAGCTGTGGCACTCCATCACCATCAGGTCATCATTGGGACATAGAATAGGGTCTCGCCAAAATGTTAATCTCTTGCCGACGTGACTTCCTCACACCTGTTAACTACTACCACTTTTGCCATTGGTATGTCGATGGAACTTGAAACAAGGTCCCAATGAATTCTCTATGTCTCGTCGATGAGTATGTTGACCAAAACTGAATGAAAAAAATTAGTTCCTCCCTCACGTTGATTTCTCTACAAGCCCAAACTCAACCCTTATTGAGTTGAATAACACAAATCGATGCAAGATCACTCTCAGACCTTGGATGCTCCTGCATCAATTATATGATATGATATGTTATATACAATAGTCCAAAGAAATGAATCATTATATTTTCAACAATAAGGACATAAGTAGAATAAGAATCTTTGAAGAAATTGGGAATGAACTAAAAGAAGTGAACAAAATTATATAGGAAGAGACAATAAAATTTATTTCCTACTTCAATAATGGAGCAAGCTAAGAAGATACTTATTTAACTTAATGAAAGGGAAGGGAGAGGTAACTAGAATTAGGTCTTAATAATATAAAAAATAGCTTGAAGAAAAATATAAAAGAAATGTGCTAAATATATGACCATATAGCATATAAGAAGCAATAGAAAATTGTTTCTAATAAAGAAATACATACGCATATATATGAATATATGTATATGTGTACATATATATACATATACATATATTTATATATATACAAATACCATACATATATGTGTATTTATATATGTATTCATTTATATATACATATTCTTATATAGATATTTCTTAGATAAATATCTTCAAATCAAGGTATTTGAAAAAATATGTGTCACTCCCTCCAAAAAATTTCATGTCCCAAGTTAGGGACCGAGTATTGTGGGATTTCCCATGTGTGTGTACATACATACATACGTATGTACATACATACACACTTAAATGCATACATACATGCATACATACATACATATACATTTATATAAACTCAAATAATAAACTCAAATGCATACATACATGCATACATACATACATATACATTTATATAGTTTCATTATCTTCAATGACAAATAAAGTTTATTTTATGAAAGATTATTAAAAGATGGTGATAAAATATACAAATGATTGACAATTAACTTTTTATTAATTTAAAAAATATGAGATAATTAATTAAAAAGATTTCTATTTTAAATCAATTTCTCTAACTTACATTTAAAGACAAGTGGCTATGAAATCTATCCAATGTACTTTGCCAAATATAGCCTCATCAAAAGAATGCAAAATAAATGCTACAAATAAACATGGTGAGGTTGATTGTTTAACCTTCCTTGCAGTGATGGATTATTTTCTAAAAGGGCTACTTTAATTTATGGAGATATATGAACCAAATCTCAATCAAGAATGTGAGAAGGATACATTAAATAAAGGTTAAGAAAATGAAACACAAGCCAATTCACATTTTCATGATGTAGTAGAGATAGTTCCTCGTGCGAAAGAGAGTGATGACAAGGCCATATAATTACCCAACCATGTGATGACACAAAGGAAGACAAATTTAACATATCATTCTATTATGATCCTATTTTTTTTATTGAATCAAAGCAATGAATTTACAGAAAGAATGACAGCCAAAAGTTTTCCAGGAGAAGCTACAAAATATAGACCAATTGTCCTCAAGAACACCACAATCTAACAAACATGACACAAGCTACAACAATAGTGAACAACTGCAAGAGATACACAATAGACACAAGAACCAAGCACAAATTACAACAATAGCAAACAACTACAAGAGAACACACATCAAAGACTAAATTTTAACATACACATTAAGAAGAAAAAAAATACATCAACTCATGAAGATGAGTGTGGGGATGTTCCAAATCAATAATAGTTTCTCAAATTTATCAAAAAATGGAACAGGGTAGTCAACACTTAGGTAAGCATGAAATTTATCAAATATTTGTTAAAATGAACATGATGATGAAGTTGGATGCATGAATGAATAGGCCATTTGATGCCTATTGTAACATACTAATTGAATTTAATTGTGTTTTAAATGTTTAAAATGCCATTTATTATTCATTGGATATCAAGAAAGATAGTAATAATGATGGCATGTTGACTCTTGATGGTGAAACCAATGTATATACTTCATACATGTTACTATTCAAATAAAGAATGAAGAAGATTTTATTTGTCAAATCACCTCTAGATGATTGATTTTCCTACTTTACATGATAATGAGAACAATGATGATAATTTATATTTGAACATAATTGATTAGTTTGATGAAGAAACCATGAATAATGCTAAAATTTTGTCGTATCCCATTTAATTAGTTTGGCTTAATGATTGAATTATTGTGTGTTTTTTAATAGAAAATAATTAGGAAAAACATTTTGAATATGTTAAGTATATTTTAAAGAATAATTAAGAATGATTATGATGGTTATGATTAATAATACTAGTCTGATAGGAATTGGTGACACTTTCTTAGATTGAAGACAAAGTATCATCAAGGAAAATGTTCTAGCTAGTGGAGGTAACTTGTCATGATGGAATCAACACACTCACCTAAACTCATATGTAGTTACGTTTCATATGTGAGAATAATATTATGAACTTCATGTTCTGGTATTTGAATATGTATATAAATATAAAAAAATTTATGAGGATGAAATCACTTCATGTATAAATGTAGGTTGATTAAATATTCAAAGAGTTCATGTTAGCACTAGATCATGAGCCAACTTAACATAAAATCATGCTACAAATTGACAAATAGATATATAATTATATTTTGAAATTCCACAAAAATGAACAAAAATAAATACATATTGACATGGAATGGAAAATAATATTTTAAATTTAATATCATCAAAATTTAATATTAATAACATATAATTAAGGAATAAAAATAATTTATAATTAAATATTATAATTTTATTTTAAGAAATGGAGAACTAAATTTATTATAAAAGAGATTAAAAAAAGTTAGAAAAAAGGAAAAAGAAATAAAATCCAAGAAAAGGGGGTAAACTCTAAAGGTTTCCCATGTTCCTTGTCAAAGTTTAAACCACAACTTACATGAATGTCAACATGATAGGATGTTGAGATGCTTTTGAAATCTAGCCTTAGCTTACTAACCACATTTAAAAAAATTCGAAGGACATTACAACTTCTGTGTACATCTGATTATCAAGGGTGACTAGAATGTAGTTGTTGTTCCATATAGGTCATACAGTATAGAATGGGAAAACTAAAGGTATTGTTGATGCTAGTCTAGACGCACATAGCTTGGCATTATTCTAATATGACCCCTACAATATTCTTGGAGATTGTGTCATTTATTTGTTTATTCATGTTATATTCTTGTTATTGTATGTTTTCTCATAGATTACTCTAAAGAAATTAGGTTTTATTCCCACATGAGGTGAACCCCATGTTGCTGCATCTTGATTTTTGTAGTTAGGTTTCTTAAATGAAAATCTTCAACTCTTCTAAATGCATTATCTATTTTGAGGAATTGGATATTGTTATTGTGACTTATCACAACATTTAATTTTTCCATTTAAGAAAATTCTATAGCTTATGAGAATAAAAAATTTATATGACATCATTTTTTTGGGTGTCCTTTGCATAGCACATGGTAAGCTCCATATGCATATGGGAATCTTTTATTAACCGATAGGCTATTTTGTTTGAATTTTCCATAGGTATTTTCTTCAGCCTAACTGTGAATTGGATTTGCTGACGTTGGAGATGTTCTGATCGGTGGCGACTTGATCGGGTTTTTTTGTGGCGATGTGGAGCTTGGTAATTACATGGGTTGGCAGTGATGGAGTTGGTGTCCTTGATACGTGGAAGTTGAATCGTAAGTGTTTTTTCATGGGAGTGTTAATTCATTCTATCATTGTTGTATGATGGGGGAAAATGAAGTAAATGCGGGTGGATGAAGTAAATGCTAGCAGATGAAGTGAATGCCATATTGAGTGTTGTAATGTGGGAAAGTATACTTTGTTTAAGTTGTATTATCAAAAAAACCATTGTTGTGTTGGTTTTATAATAGACTATTGTGAAAATCATCAACTTCATCTCCATGGTCGGTTTCATAGTGGATTGGAGGGTTTTAAGACTATTGTTCTCCACAATTTGCAAGTCATTTTACATGGGTTTTTTGCATAATTGGTTAATTTATTGTTTATGTTAAAATTGTTGTTCTCTAGAATCTGTAAGTCCTTTTACATGTGTGTTGCAGTGTGGGAAAGTAAAGTCCGAAATGTGTGAGAAAATATATTGATTAAGTTGCATTGTCGAAAGAGCCATTGTGGTGCTGGTTTGATAGTAGACTATTCTAAAAATTGTCAACTTAAGTTCCATGATTCATTTGATACGAGACTATTGTAAAAATTGATGGCTTCAGCTCCATTTTATAGGAGACTAGAGGGTTTTAAAATTGTTGTTCTACACAATCTGTAAGTCGTTTTACATGGGTGTTTTGCATAAATGATTTATTTATTGTTTATGTTAAAAATTTTGTTGTCTGAAATCTATAAGTCATTTTATATGGGTGTTTGGCATTATGGTTTTGTATGGATGGAGAAATTTTTCTTAAATCTTCTTTCTTTCATAAAAAAATATGGTTAGGGTTAGTAATTTTTTCGTCCCTCATTTATTGTTTGTTGTTATCTCTATGCATCTTTAGCCTTATACCCATTACCATAGGAGAAATTGTAGTTAAATCTTGTTTATTTGGTCAAAAGATATGGTTAGGGTTAGTAATTTTATCACCCTCCATTTGTTGTTTTAGTTATCTTTATGCATCTTTTCCATTACAACCATTAACATAGGACGAATTACAGATTAACCTAGGAGTGATTGCATATATATATGGCCTTATACCCATTACCATAGGAGCAATTGTTGTTAAATCTTGTTTATTTGGTCAAAAAATATGGTTAGGGTTTGTAATTTTATCGCCCTTTGTTTATTGTTTTAGTTATCTCTATGCATCTTTTTCGTTACACCCATTAACATAGGACCAATTGTAGATTAACATAGGAGTGATTGCGTATGTATATATATATGTAGAGGGTTATTATGAAAGTAGTAACATTTTGGGGATAAAATTAGGTTGGTGGGTGTTAAGTGTTATTCTTTGTAATATCTCTTTTATCTATTCAATTTATTTGTTTGAATTTTCTGACGGGATTTTCTGTCAACCCAGCCATGAATAGGATTTGTCCTGTAATAGCTCTTTTACAATTTCTCTATTTTTCTAGAATATTTTAGTGCTAGGAAATGTAGCTCAAATTTTTTATTAAGTCTGTGGCGTTATAGGCATTTTGTATAGGTTATTGCTACTCATTGGCTTTGGGAGTTGTATTTAATGTGGGTTTGGTGCCAAAGAATGTAGCTCAATTTTTGAATTGACAATCCAACTCTTACACAAACTGCTTGTCTTGTATGAATATGTTTAGTGTGGGTTTTTTATCATTTGTGATTTATGTATGATTCTTAAGTGTTTTTCTAATAGTTGTTTTTTAATTTCCCTATTTTGTCTATAATATTTAGTGGAAAATTATGTAGCTTGAATTTTGAATTGAGAAGCCAATTGTTAGATAGAATTTGTTGTTACACCTTTTCTAGATAGTGATAGAATTTCAAGTAAGCAGGAATATGCTACAAACTCAAATCTATACATGCATTTGACTTGAAATGGGTTCTTTACTTTGAATATTCTTTGTAAGTAACTTCACATACATAGATGTCCATATCCAAACCTTTTTGGTGAAGGGAAATTGGAAAAGACCTATTAGGAAAACACTTAACAATCACAGCAAAATGATAGATGTTGGAAAACCCACATTAAATATAACTTTAAAATATGGAGAATAGAATAGGAAAACTACGATAATGAACAGTTTGGTATGGGGAACATGAAAAAGGAATATCATGAAGAACATTTTGTTATGGGGAAGTTCAAATAGTTGAGAAAAAAATAATATCATGGAACATATTGGTAGAAGAAAAAAAGTGAAATTGGAAAAGAGCTATTAGGAAAACACTTGAGAATCACAACAAAATGATAAATGCTCTAAAACTTACATTAAATATAACTTTACAATATGGGGAATAGAAGAGGAAAATTACAATAATGAATAGTTTGTTATGGGGAACTGAAAAAAACAATATCATGAAGAACAGTTTGTTGTGGGGAAGTTGAAACTGATAAGGAAGAAAGAATATAATGAAACATATTGATATAAGAAACTTCCATCCAACGTAATTAGCAAGCTTGACCCCTTACATAAATAGACCCAGGTAGTTTGTTCTAGGGAGCTTCAAGTAGATCAGGAAAAAAAGAATATCATGAAACATATTGATACAAGATTTGAGCTATGTTCTTTGCTAATAAATATTGAAGACAAATAGAGAAATTGTATAGGAGGTGTTAGAATAACAATTATTTGCTATAAGTCATTTTACATGGGTATTTTGCATAAATGATTTGTCTATAAAATTTAATGCCAAGCAATGTAGCTTGAATTTACAACTAAGCCTATGGTGGTATACACATTTTCCAGATATTGTTGCATCATATAATTGTTGTCATAGCCTAAAGAAAATAGGTATTGTGGTAAAGAACTGGGTTTAAATAATTGATTTGGAAAGTTGAAAATATATCTGTGTAAGTGTGGAGAAAAAAATACTTTGGTGGCTTTTAAGTGTTATTCTAATAGCTGTTTTATCTGTTCAACTTTATATTTTTAATTTGAGAAAAAAATAATATCATGAAAGATATTGGTACAAGACAACAAGTGAAATTGGAAAAGAGCTATTAGGAAAACACTTAAGAATAATAGGAAAATGAAAGATGTTCTAGAACCCACATTAAATAGAAGTTTAAAATATGGAGAATAGAACATACAAACAACGATAATGAATAGTTTGTTATGGGGAACTGAAAAAAAGAATATCATGAAGAACAGTTTGTTGTGGGGAAATTGAAATAGATGAGGAACAAAGAATATAATGAAACGTATTGATATAAGACATTGTCATCCCATGTAATTACCAAGCTCCACCACTTACATAAATAGACCTAGGTAGTTTGTTTCAAGGAGCCTCAAGCAAATCAAGAAAAAAAGAATATCATGAAACATATTGATACAAGATTCCAGATATGTTGTTTGTTAATAAATATTGAAGAGAAATAGAGAAATTGTATAAGAGGTGTTAGAATGACAATTATTTGCTACAAGTCATTTTACATGGGTATTTTGCATAAATGATTTCTCTATAATATTTAATGGAAAGCAATGTAGCTCAAATTTACAATTAAGCCCATGACGTTATATGCATTGTGTAGATATTTTTTCTTCATATGATTTTCCTCATGGCCTAAAGAAAACAGGTATCGTCATAAGGAACTAGGTTTAAATAATTGATTTAGATAAGAGTTGCCAACTGTCAAAACTATTTTTCTGCTTTTTCTTCTTAACTGCTATTTTTAGCAGGTTTTAATTTGAAGGCGTGGGAAGACATAAATTTATGGGAAGGTTTCGGATGGAAAAATACATAGTTTGGTGAAAGAATCAGGTCAAGATCATTCACGGTCTAAAAGTTATTCAAGTTCTAGTTTCTACTTTTTTTCCCTAAAAAACCTTTCGAGCTCAGTTTGAGGCACTAAATGATCCCGTATGGGCTTGAAAATTTGCGGAAACACCATAGTAGTCTACCAAAGGCCTACTTTGTGGAAAATAATCTTTTTGAGAGCTTTCTAAAAAGGTATTATCATTGAAGATCTAACGATCGGATTAAAAGTTATGGCTTTCAAAAGTTGGTGCATATTTTAGAAATGTGCTAATTTTCGACTATGAATTTAAACTTGAATTTCTAATTGTAATTTTGGCACCAAACCGCCAAAAAAATCTTATCTCAAAGGTTTTTTTTGGTTCCAAACTGAAATGGGTCTATTTATGGGCTTGTTTCTGATTTTTGAGTAACTTTTTGGGGAAAGAAGTTATCATGCTGCAAAAGGGGGATCTGGTAATTTTCTGTAAGTCTATAATTTGCATGTAATATAGAGCTTGGGGATTTGAGATCCTCTACATGTAAGAAGTTCCATATTTTTGAATAAAAGATTATTCTCTTTTGTGTGTGTATTTCTATGTCTCGGGTTTGCTCCCTCGTCAAGTGGTATCAGAGCGGGTTTTCTTGAGTGTGTGAACAGATCGCCGATTGTGAGGCAGTGCGCACCAGGACCATGGTTGTGGGTTTGAGGTATTCAAGATGCCTCCAAGAGTGATGTCTAGTAGGCATGGTGGTGCCAAAGGTGGCAGAGGTGGCAAAAATGCTGGTGGGAGAGATCCATTGGCAGTCGAGGGTTACAAAGCCCTCTAGAGACAAATCGATGCATTGCAGGAACAAATGAGAAGAGGGTTAGACCCGGGAAGGAGAGGAGAAAGTGAGGATGAAGAAGAGGTAGAAGATTCAAACATAGAAGAGGAAGAAGAATCTATTGATCGAGATCAAATGCGGTTGATAAAGGCCATTTTGAAGATCAGAAAAAGACCCAGAATAGAAGTCCCCAGTTATTTTAAAAATCTGAACACGGAAGAGTTGATTGACTGGATCAACGAGCTAGAAGAATATTTCGAGTATGAAGAAGTAGAGGACCTAGATTGAGTTAAGTTTGCAAAAACAAAGCTGAAGGGCCATGCCAATATTTGGTGGAAAGAGGTCTAGTTGGAGAGAAATCAGAGAGGAAAAGGAAAGATCAGCAGTTGGGATCGCATGGTAGAGAAACTGAAGAAGCAATTCATACCAGTAGACTACGAGCTAGATTTGTTTAAGAAATTGTAAGGGTTGAAGTGAGGAAGTAGATCTGTGAAAGAATACACATAATATTTTCACAAGATGATCATTAGAATAGGCCATGCAGAGGCCAACAAGGAGAAGGTAGCTCGTTATCTTAATGGGTTACGACCGAGCATTCAAGAGGAGCTAAGCCTAGTTAGAATGACCACCATTGAGGATGCATACCAGTTTTCTCTGAAAGTTGAGGAGAAGCTGAACAAAAGATTTGAGAGCAAGAAAAAAGCCCAAGGAGGTTAAAACGGAAGAGGTAGTGGAAGATCTTTTGGGAGCCGAAATGAGGATGAAAGGAAAAATGAAGATGTGGGTATCAGTCGAAGCTAGAGGAATGATAACTTCTACTGCCCTCGTGATCAAAATAGTGGTGATCAAAGAGGTAGAGGACGAGGAAGATCTGGGCTAGGGCCTGGAAGAGGTGGTTTCAGAGGAACTTGTTTCCATTGTGGTGAAGAAGTGCATCAAGCCTATGAATGTCCACAACACCAAGGAAGGACAGACAGAAGGCTAGAAGGTTGTGGAAGGGTTGCACATGTAGATGAGGAGGTACAGTTCAAGCATTCAAATGATGCTGAAGGGGGAGAAGCCCTAGTGGTTAGAAGAGCCCTTGTGACTGAAGAGAAGGAGCCAGAACATAGGAAGAATCTGTTCCATACAAGGTGCAAGTGTGAGGACAAATGTTGTGAAGTCATTATTGATAGTGGAAGCACCGATAATTTGGTGTCAGAAGAGATGGTTATGAAGTTGGAGCTAAAAAAGAAAAGGCATCCACACCCATATCGGATTGCCTGGTTGCAGAAAGACCACAAAGTTCTGGTCAATGAGCAGTGCCTGATGAAGTTCAAGATCGGAAGCTATCGTGATGAGGTAATCTGTGATATCATCCCCATGGATGCATGTCACATGTTGTTGGGGAGGCCGTGGCAGTTCGATAGGCGTACTGTACATGATGGCCATGCAAACACTTATTCCTTGATGAAGGATGGAGTCCACTATAAGTTGAAACCCCTAAAGAAGGACGAAGAAAAGGTATGCAGTAGTGCTAGATTTTTTTTTGTTGATGGAAGGAAATTTTTAGAAGGCATGAAGCATGAGTGTATGTGTTATGCATTGATTCCTAGAATGGATAAGGAAGGTAGTGAGAAGGTACTAGTAGAAGTTTCTAGACTACTGGATGAGTTTCAGGAGATTATTTTTTATAATGTACTTGAGGGTTTACCACCAATGAGGAAGATCATTCATCAGATTGACTTGATCCCTGGAGCCAGTTTTCCAAATAAGGTAGCTCATAGAATGACTCCTACAAAAAATGAGGAGTTGAACAGACAAGTTCAGGATTTGTTGAGGAAGGGTTTCATTCGAGAGAGTCTGAGCCCATGTGTGGTACCTGCAGTACTAGCACCAAAGAAGGATGGGGAGTGGAGGATGTGTACAGATTCCTGAGCCATAAATAAGATAAAAATCAAGTATAGATTCCCCTTGCCAAGGATGGATGACCTAATGGACTATTTGAGTGGAGCACAATACTTCACAAAGATTGATCTAAAGAGTGGATATCACCAGATCCGGATTCGAGAGGGTGATGAATGGAAGACTGCCTTCAAGACCAAGGAAGGCTTGTGCGAGTGGTTAGTCAAGCCTTTTGGGCTAACCAATGCACTGATCACATTCATGCAGCTCATGAACAAGGTACTGAAAGAGTTTCTGGGAAATTTTGTCATTGTGTACTTAGATGATATTTTAATAGTCCCTAGGTGAGCATTTGATGCATATTCGTGGAGTCTTTGAAAAGTTGAGAGAAGAGAAATTGTTGATTAATCTGAAGAAGTGTAGTTTTGTGAAAGAGTTAGTGTACTTGGGGTTTGTTGTCTTAGCAGAAGGTCTCAAGATGGACCCAGAGAAGGTGAAGGCTATTCTAGAATGGCCTACCCCAAGAACTGCTACTGAGGTGAGATCTTTCCATGGTTTGGCCAGTTTTTATAGAAAGTTCATTAGAAAATTCAATAGTATTTTTGCACCCCTGACTGAAACAATGAGAGGGGATAGAAAAGAGTTCAAGTGGAGCACTAGAGCAATGAGGAGTTTTGATTTGTTGAAGTAGAAGGTGACAGAGCAACCAGTTTTAGCCCTCCCATATTTCAATAAGGTGTGTCAGGTGGATTGTGATGCCAGTGGTTGTGCCATTGGAGCAATGATGAGCCAAGAAGGTAAGACCATTGCCTATTTTAGTGAAAAGTTAAATGATGCAAAGAGAAAGTACTATGTATATAATCAGGAATTTTATGCAATAGTTCAAGCATTAAAGAAATGGAGACATTATCTGTTGCCAAAGGAATTTGTTTTGTTTACTGATCATCAAGCATTACAGTATCTAAGTAGTCAGGGAAAGTTAAATCAGAGGCATATGAAATGGGTAGAATTTTTGCAGAGTTATACCTTTGTTTTAAAGCATAGGAGTGGCAAGTCAAATAGGGTTGCAGATGCCTTAAGTAGGAGGCAAATATTGTTGACAGAGATGTAGATTGAAGTGGTTGGGTTCAATGAACTCAAGACACTGTACCTGAAGATCTTGATTTTGTAGAGGCTTGGAAAGCTTGCAAGGAGCCTATTTCAGTTGACAGGACAAAGTGGCTGGATTTCATAATCCAGGATGGCATGTTGTTTAAGGGAAGCCAATTGTGTATTCCAAGGAGTTCCATGAGGGAGAACCTGATAAAGGAGAAGCATAGTGGAGGAATGGCAGGAAATTTTGGTTGGGATAAGACCATTTCCATTATCAATGAGCATTATTATTGGCCTTAGTTATCACACAATGTGAGGAAGTTTGTGCAGAGTTGCAAGGTATGTCAAATGGAAAAAGGTGTGAGCCAGAATACTGGGTTGTATCAGCCCTTACCTATACTAGAGAGGCCATGGGAGGATATAAGTATGGACTTTGTTCTTGGTTTGCCAAGGACACAAAGAGGGAATGATTCAATATTTGTGGTAGTTGACAGGTTTTTGAAGATGGCCCATTTCATCCCATGCCAGAAGACCCATGATGCAGTCCACATTGCTGACTTGTTCTTTAGAGAAGTGGTGAGACTACATGGTCTACCAAGGAGTATAGTCTCAGATCGTGATACCAAGTTTGTGGGATACTTTTGGAGGACCTTGTGGAAAAAGTTGAAGACAAAGTTAAAGTTCATTTCTGCACACCATCCACAAACTGATGGGCAGACTGAGGTTGTGAATAGAAGTCTGGGTAACCTACTAAGATGCTTGGTAGGAGATAAACCTAAGGGATGGGACTTGACCTTACCCTAGGCAGAATTTTCTTACAGCAATTCTGTCAATAGAAGTATCAGTAGATCACCATTCTAGATTGTGTATGGAGGTAGTCCTAGGACCTCTCCAAAATTGAGGAAGATGGACCAAGAGAAGAAGACTAGTGCTGAAGCTGAAGAATTTGCAGAGCACATCAAGAATATACATGAGAATGTCAGAGAACATATTAACAAGATGAATATGCAGTATAAGGCTAAGGCAGATTAGAAGAGGAGATATAAGGAGTTTCAGATTGGTGATGAAGTGATGGTCCTCTTGAGGAAAGAAAGGTTTCCAGTGGGAACATATAACAAACTAAAGATGAAGAAGTTTGGTCCCTGTAAAATTGTGAAGAGGCATGAATCAAGGAATGCATATGAGGTAGAGTTTCCAGGTGGAGTCAACATTTCCCCTATGTTCAATATTTTAGATTTGATAGAGTATCATGAAGGTGGCATAGAGGAAGTACCAGCAATGGAACAATGTGGCATTCCAACACCTACTTTAGAAAAGGAGATTGAAGAAATCCTAGATAGTCGTGTGGGAAGGAGTACCAGAAATAGACAGTATGAAGAATATCTAGTGAAGTGGAGAGGAAGGCTTGTAGAAGACTCATCCTGGTTGTCTAAGGCATAGGTTGACCATTTGGGTTTTCCTCAACCATCTGAGACGTGACAGGGTCACTTGTCAAATTACCCTGGGTGTCTAATGAAGGAGCATCCAGTGGTGTGAGGGCAATCTTGCATCACCCAAAATATTATTTCTATTTTTATTCCTATTGTTTTCTTTTTATAGATGTCTTTGCATTTTTGGATACCCTTTTTGTCGAATAAGAGTTTCCAACTTTCAAAACTAATTTTCTGCTTTTTCTTCTCAACTGCTATTTTTAGCATGTTTTCATTTGAAGGCATGGGAAGACAAAAATTTATGGGAAGGTTCAAGATGGAAAAATACACAGTTTTGTGAAAGAATCAGGTCAAAATCATTCACGGTCTAAAAGTTATTCAAGTCCCAGTTTCTACTTTTTTGCCCTAAAAAACCTTCCGAGCTCAGTTTGAGGCACTAAACGATCTCGGATGGGCCAGAAAATTTGCGGAAACACCAAAGTAGTTTGCCAAAGGCCTATTTTATGGAAAATCATCTTTTCGAGAGCTTTCCGAAAAGGTATTATCATTGAAGATCCAACAGTCGGATTAAAAGTTATGGCTTCCAGAAGTTGGTGCATATTTTAGAAATGTGCTAATTTTTTACTATGAATTTAAACTTGAATTTCTAATTGTAATTTTGGCGCCAAACCGCCAAAAAAATCTTATTTCAAAGGTTGTTTTTGGTTCCAAACCAAAATGGGTCTATTTATGGGCTTGTTTCTAATTTTTGAGTAACTTTTTGGGGAAAGAAGTTTGCATGCTGCGAAAGGGGGATCTGGTAATTTTCTATTAAGTCTGTAATTTGCATGTAATATAGAGCTTGGGGATTTGAGATCCTCTGCATGTAAGAAGTTCCATATTTCTGAATAAAATATTATTCTCTCTTTTGTGTGTATTTCTCTGTCTCAGGTTTGCTCCCTCGTCAAAAAGATATATGTATAAGCGTGGAGAAAAAAAATAGTTTCGTGGCTTTTAAGTGTTATTGTAATAGCTCTTTTATCTGTTCAACTTTATATTTTTAGTTGATAGGCTATTTGTTTGAAGTTTCCACTAGGATTTTCATTAGCCAAGGCATGAATAGGATTTGTCATCTAATAGCTCTTTTACAATTTCTCTATTTGTTTATAATATTTAATGTCAGGAAATGTAGCTCGAATTTATGTCTATATATATGTATTGAATTCCCTATTTCATATTTTAAAAAATACATATAGGCAGAAATATATATCGATATATATAGACCAAGACCACTATGGCTCGTTTGATAATGCAAAAACAATTTATATCTGCACATGTATATCTAAATATTTGTGTATGCTATATTTATTTATATTTAGGTAGACTTTGATTTAAAAAGAATTAAAAATAGGTTATGTAAGTATTATTTAGCTTATGAGAAAATTCCTACAATACAACCATAGCATTAAAATGATATAGCATTGAGATGTTGTTAATAACAAATCATTTAATGGTGCAATATGTAAACATGTTCATAAGAAATCTATAAAATTGATTGCGCCTTGGTAGTGAATGTCCCTATTGAAACTGAATACATTGAAAAACATAAAAAATAGCATAGATTGTATTTTATTGGTCCCACCATCTTTATTTCCATTGTCTAGTGCCACAAGCAACCATTTCCCATTCCAATTTTATGTTCGAAGCTGGTCAGGAGTACCCTCACGGAATATATACTTTAATAAGCTCTAAAGTTAAAAACATGTTGCTAGTTTGCATAACTTTTTCCCTTTGCTTGCTCTTGATTGTGCATGCTATGTAGCTCTCACATAATGTCGATATTGTTCATCTTTTGCATTATACCAATTAACATAGGAGAAATTGCAGATTAATAGCTCCTCCCCTTGAAATTTATGAAGATACCAAACATCCAGATTGGATTTTTGCTCAATTGATTGGTTGAGAAGGCTACAAATTCAAACCTTTTGTTCCCTATAGTAATGCCTTACTTTGGAGTGGAAAATAACTTATAGGAAACAAAAGGTTTGAATTTGTACCCTTGTAAAATTTACAAATGATGGAAAATTCAATCTCGATGTTTGCTCTCTTCATAAATTTTAAGGGGAGGAGTTAGATAGTGAGGAAAAAGTATGGTATACACATCTATTTAGATATAGCGGTGTGTATATAAATAGATATATACATGTGTACATACAGATATATATATATATATATATATATATATATATATATATATATATATATATATATATATATATATATATATATATATATATATATATATATATATATCTATTATATGTGTGTTTTAAATATGTAGAAAAAGGGAAGATTCAATGCATATATGCACTTAATCATTTATATAGTTATCATTGTACAACCTATTGTTTCGATAAGAAAGGCTGAAAGGACCAACTAGCAACATATACAGATATCTTCATCTAGCTATATGTAGAAATATAGTAAAATAATAAAAAACTGCATGGATACAAATATAAGCAACCTCAAAGATAAACAGATACATATAGGGATATATCCATATGCATTTATCATTTTTATTCTTGTTGATGTATCCCCTGGTGTTTCGACAGTATTAAAAGTGTATTTCTATTCTTGTTCTTGTATACCATGTTATTTGATTAGTTTAAGAAGTGGAATGGTTATAGATTGATATTTCTAAGTTATCTACCAATTTCCATTGGGATGTTGTAATACATTAATCTTTTATTTTTATTGTGAAATAGAGTTGTCAATTTGTCAACTAAAATTGTAACATTTTGTCCCTAGAAAAAGTTCCTAGAAAGTTATGTTTATGAAATTGGGTTTTGTGGATGGGTCTCTAGAGCCCGCTAGTATTGATTTGTTGACATCTCCCACTATTCCCATTGGAGTTTGGCTCTGAGGGAATGGACCACCAGCCTTCAAATCTTGATTTCGTAAGTATAAATTTCCTTTTTGTTATCTGAGTTGCAAATTTGGTTTTATTGTTTCCAGTTTTCTTCGCTTTAAGGTGTATACACACATGGGTGAACCTCACGAAGCATATAGATGTGCAAGGAGATACACATTGATATTTTCTAGCATATAAAAAACATCCCTTTCATGTATATGTGTATGTATATGTATACATATGTATATATATGTATATGTATATGTGTATATGTATAGTTGTATGTATATGTATGTGTATATGTATATGTATGTGGATGTATATGTATATGTATATGTATATGTATATGTATATGTATATGTATATGTATAAGTATATGTATATTTATGTGTATGTATATGCATATGTGTATGTATATGTAGATATCCCAGCCAATGGCAACTTGACCTAGTTTTTTATGGCAACGTGGAGCTTTGTAATTATGTGGGTTGGCTGTGGTGGAGTTTGTGGCCTTGATATACGAAAGCATAATGGTTATTGCTTACTAACGCGAGGGTTAATACATCTTGTCATTGTTGTATGTGTATATGTATATGTATATGTATATGTAAATGTATATGTATATGTATATGTATGTATGTATGTGTATGTGTATGTGTATGTATATGCATATGTATATGTATATGTATGTGTATTTATATGTGTATGTATATGCGGAAGCTGAATGGTAAGTGTTTTCTTGCACAGGGGTTAATTCATCTTGTCACTGTTGTGTGATGGAAGTGGTTGAAGTAAATGCAATATTCAATGTTGCAGTGTGTGAAAGTATACTTTGATTAAGTTTTATTGTAAAAAGAGTAGAATATGATAGATCAAATATGAAGACAATAGATTTCGCCTTGCTTTTTTATTGTGTGATGTGTGATGGAATTCCATGAATTTTTGCGTGGGCGTTTCATAATTTTCTTGTTTAGGGGTTTTGCTGGAGTCCGCAAGCCTCCACAATGAAAAAAAAATGGTGGGGAGGATACTGACCGTGGGTTGTGTGGTTTTGGTTTTAATGTCATATATTTGTTCTTTTGTAGATGCATTCCTACACAAATCCTTATATACACTTGGCTTCCAAAAACATATTTTACGGCCGGTTGTGTACATCCAATATTGTATTCTTCTAAACAGGGGATATAACAATAGTGAGATAGTGGAAATGGTTAACACCAAAAACTACAAAATCCTTCTGTATATATTTTTATATATTCCAATGTTCAAATTATGTTATTCATTTTGTGATCATCCATAGATATACATTTATATACACATGGATACACATATATTTTGTTATATGTTTATGTGTAATTACTACTTTAAATATATCTATGGTTATACATGTATATTCATAGATGCTAATATGGTTGAGCTTGTATGTATACTCCTAGGCTGTGTTCAAGTACATTCAAGTTTCACAACACAATCAATTGATAAATTTAAAAAGGCTAAAAAACAACAACTAAACCATTTGTACTATAGCACACATAGAGAGGAAATTTGTGCGAAGCACCATACAAAATACATGGAACAAAGGCTAACTACACCATGCACAGTTGTAGGTCTACCTACTGTCAATCTTCCCTCGTAGTCCCCATTGGAAATGGTAGATGCCACCCCTTATATACAATCTCAAAGCACCAGCACAACAACAACACTTGAAAGAAAATATTCAATGATTGCTACCTTTCTACGGTAAAGCGGTTTCAACACTACATAGATGCACTTTCAAACCTTTCTGTTTGTCAGATATGTAGAGAAAGCTACATAGGGATGCACACTCACATGTCAAGGTCAACAATGACATGTGTAAGATGCTATTATGATAAAGGAATGCACCGCTTTAGCTTTGCAAATGGCATGGACCCAAGCCTACAACCATTGTTGCTAAAAAAGCTAACACAAATTGAAGAAATTCTTATTGCTAGGGAAGCTCCAGTTTTACAAGTGTCCCATGCTATCTAGGAAGTCAATTTAAATACAATTGTCACATGATAAGCTTTCCTCAAGATATCTCGAGCATAGAAAAAAAAATTCCATGTTGATTGTAGGACCTTGAGGTTGTGATCATACAATGAACCACTATTGAAGGTGGTAATTATGATTACTATGTTAATAAAAATCATGTCATGGATGCATTGAAATAAAAAATTCAATATGAAAAATACTAAAATGATGTTGAGATTGATGTTGAGGCTCTTAATATGTTACCTGATGTTGTTGTTGATGTCTCCAATTTCTTGCATACAATACAACAAGTTTCTAATGAATACCTAATGCCATCAACTAGCTCAAAATTTTTTGCTCAAGATGAAAATGGCTCTTCAAAATTTTCATTATTTATCCCTTCCTTGCCAAATTCTAAACGAGAGCTCCAAGCAATCAAACATGCATTAAAATTTGAAAAAAAGAGAAGAATATTTTGTGTTGGCTTGAAATTAGCTCTTGTTGTGTTAATGAATACAACACTGAAGGTTTATTTACAATGGCCTTTCTAACATTGTTTCCCACTAGAGCAACACTTCCCCTCCAACCAAGGAATGTTCGAATTCACTTGCATGAATATTCCCTCCACCTAATTAGATATTTTGACCACAGATTTGGAAAAAATGTTAGGTTTAGGTATTTCCTCTACAACTTGATAATAAAACATCACAACCAACATACTATTTACATCTTTATTAGAGTGGATCTGCAAGAAAAAATCCCCAAGTCATTGTTTGCATTGTGTGAACATCTTCAAGTTGCTATTGATGGCCAAATAGTTGAGCAACTGATGTGTTTTAGTGCATCATTGTGTGGGACCCATTCTTTTTGGAACTCTTGTCAGGACCAACTATCTGTAATGATTGAACAACTTGGCATACCTACCCTTTTTTCACTTTAAGCTGTGCAGACAAAAAATGGGTTGATCCACAAAATGTTTTTTCTTTTGTGGCTCATTTGGTGATGGAGCCTTCAACAAAGACACTAATAGATAGTGTTGTTTAGAATCCACATATAATGTCTTTATATCTGTTGGTGTAATTAACTATTTAATTACATCTTCATAAGTTTACTTAGGAAATATTTAATTCCTAAGTTATAGGATCTTATCTTTATCTTGTTGCTCTAGATAAGATTTGGTTGTTGCATGCTTTCCTTTTATAAGCAAGCCTCATCTTGTACATTTGTATCAATTCAAGCAATCAATCAATTTTGTGTATTGATAGCAAACATTCTCGCCATAATCTCTCTGGTGGAAGTATTTTAGTCCAGCAATAGATTCCTAGTTTTCTAACATGGTATCTAGAGATTTCTCGAATCAATGTATAGCATCTCCTTCATGGGTACGAGTTATTCAGCTCCGGTGGTAATCTGAGGTATGAAGCCTACATCAGTTGTCATTGTGTCCTCTTAGTCACTGTCCAAGTCTCCGGTGGGTACCATCCATTGGTAACTCTGCATCGACAATAGAGGGTACGGATTCCATATCACAGGTTTATAAATTGTAAACTCTTTTGTTGTCGGCATTGTATAAAATTTCATATATCAAACTTTGTATGTCGGCCTTATGAGTATAGGCGACGGGTTTTTGTAAAAGTTTTTTTTAGCAATTATTGACACTGTGGTCATATGGCCGACCTTAGTTAAGCCCTTGGTGCCGAAAAATTGCACCTCATTAGCCTGTTAATTATTTGTGTTTTCCCCCATGTGCCTATTTATAGGCCTTTTTTCATTTTTCCATAACTTTTGCATACGGAGGCCGTTTTTTAGAAACGAAATATCGTCGGAAAGGTGGAGATCTGAATATTTTAGTGGTGCAGATATTTTGTAGAGATTTTGCAGTTTTGTGCCTTTTTTCCAGGTTGAAGCCCGATCATCATTTTCTGCTTCCAAGCTCATATCTTTGTGCTCCGATCTCTTATTTTCTCCAAATTTGCAGCATTTGGAAGGTATTCAGGAGTACTTCAGATCTAATCATGCATTTTTTGCAGATTTGTTTCCAGATTTTCATATTTTTAGTTTGTAACTGATTTGATTTTTTGGGACACATTATTGTAAATTTGCAAAAAAAGTACAAATCTTGTTGGGACAAAGGGGTTGATTTCTTGTATTGTGAGGGAAATTTGTTGTTTATCTCATTGTATCATGGATTTTCCAAAAATTGTACTTCTAACACCATATAACTATCATGAGTGGAAATCTCAAATGGAGTTGTTATTGTTAAAATCAAAATTGCAATGAATCACATTTGGTCAAGATCTAGAACAACAGGGAGCAAAAGAGAAAATAAAATGGTTTGATAGAAGGGATGAAGCTCTTGGTAATCTTCTTCCGTCAATTTCTCCAGATCTTAGATATCATGTTGCATCTTGCACACATCCCCATGAAGTTTGGACTACTTTGGAGAGTCTCTTTGGTAAGCCAGAGAAGCTAGGGAAATTTAAGTTGGAAAATGAATTGATGGGTCTTAATCCTTCATATTTTGACAGTATCCAAGACTTTTTCTCTAGACTCAACTCTCTCAGATTGCAGTTATCAAAATGCGGGGTTGTTAAAGAGGATGAACAAATGATACTTTCTATTCTTGCTAAGCTTGGTTCTTCATATTATGTGTTTGTCTCTACTTTCTATGCTACAGTGGATGCTCTTGGCGATACATATAAAATGCCTTCCCTTGATGAATTTGTTGCACAGCTCACAAAGGAACAAGAAAAGTTGATGCACATGGGTACATTGAAGTCTTTGACATCTCAAGCTCTTATTATGAATGATACAAAGGCTTTAAGTGGCAAAGGAAAGAAGCACAAAAAGGAAACCAAGTCAAATGAGCAAGGTAAAGATTCTCCTTCACATGGCACTCCTGAGTCCTCATCCTCTTCAAAAGAGGAATCATCAAAAAAGAAGAAGTCCAAATGTGCATATTGCAAAAGGTTAGGACATGATGAGCATAGATGTTATAATAAGAAGATTGATGAACTCACCCACCTTCTTCAAAAGAATAACATTCAGCTGCCCTCATCAATGTCTTCCACTTCTTCACCATCACAATCGACAGCTCCATCATCATCATAGTCAGAGAACACAACATCCACTTCTGGGCTACATAACATGAAAGGGCATGCACTCTTGGCCTCTACAAGTCCTAATTCTCAGGGATGGCTTCTTGATTCAGGGGCATCTCATCATATGGCATCTTCACAGGAAATGTTCTCTTCTTTTGAGCCTTGTAATTCACCTCACATTCTGATGGGTAACAATACATTCATGAAGGTAAGTGGGAAGGGTTCTATTGGTATTGGGGAAGGCACTTTCAATGATGTTCTTTGTGTTCTTTCTTTGACCACTAATCTCCTTTTTATTTATCAAATTACTCATGGGGGTCAAGGTAAAACAGTTGAGTTCACTCCTGATAGGGTGTATATTAGGGACTTGGAAACTAGAGATATAGTTGCAATCAGGATGGTTGATCATTCATCTCGAGTATATTCTTTTTCACATTTTGCTTCAGAACCTAATAATGTTCCTTTGATTGCATCACACACTCCATTGAGTGTGACCCATATTAGTGAGGAGAAGTTTGGTCATCTACACCTTGGTATTTTAGAGACCAGTGTTAAGCTTCCTACACCTCCACCTCCTGCTTCTTCAGCCATTGTTGCTTCTGTTCAGTAGGATAATCATAGTTTTTCATATCTTGCTTTGCGGGATGATTATTTGACAAGGATTTCTACCTTATTCCTAGAGTCTCATATTACAGATTTGGAGGACACACTTGAGGGGATTTCTCTCCTCTTTGATGATAGTTTTAGCACAACTGTTATTCCATCTTCTTTGTCTTTGGAGATTGATATTCACGAGTCTCCTCCATCACTTGATTTGTCATGCTTCTTGGTTGAGTTTGACCATGATTATGTTGTGGCTCATTCAAGCTTGGAGGCTCCTACTCAATTTTCAGAGGCATACATGTTGAGCGTTCATTCTTCCTCTTTTCAGTTGGATATGGAGTGGCTTCTTCATTATCTTATGGATTTGTTTCTTCCTAAGGGGAGATGTGTGGCTTGTAGACATTGGGTCATCTTTTGTTTTTAGGCATTCTTCATTGGCTTTGGAGTTTCTTCAGCATGCAGGGGATATCTTATCTCATTACTTCCCTCTTATGGGGGGGTAATTTATTGTATATTCATGACGGATATAGTCCTTGGGGGGTATCATTGAGTCCTCCATACATCATGTTTACATTCGTCATACCTTTTTTCTTGTTTTCTCTCTTTTGGAGAGGGTTTTTCTTCCCACTGGGTTTTCCCCTTTTATCTGCTTTATGAGAGATTGCATTTCATTTGCATTTGTAAATGGGTACCTATCATGGCCTAGTTGTCGGGACCCATAGTAGTTTGCATTATAATCTTCTCCCTAAGTTGCACTTATGGGGGGGTGTTGGTGTAATTAACTATTTAATTACATCTTCATAAGTTTACTTAGGCAATCTTTAATTCCTAAGTTATAGGATCTTATCTTTATCTTATCGAGCTATTTTGTTGCTCTAGATAAGATTTGGTTGTTGCATGCTTGCCTTTTATAAGCAAGCCTCATCTTGTAAATTTGTATCAATTCAAGCAATCAATCAATCTTGCATATTGATAGAAAACATTCTCACCATAATCTCTCTGGTGGAAGTATTTTAGTCCAGCAACAGATTCTTGGTTTTCTAACAATATCTGCATCATAGATTCTTAATTTTCTACAAGAAGAGGTGATTGAAAAGCTTTTGCATACAAAATATTATTGGTATAAATATGAACATGGTAGCATCATGGCTCTACACATGTGCATGGATTTTATGGCTTCTAGAAGCCCCCAACATGGACACTCTTGATTGGTCCAATCACCATGATGTTACCATGGCAAGGCACTTTTTTGATTGATATGTTTCAACTTGGAATCCAGGTTGCCCTACATAGAGATTTCTTAGAATGTATCATTGTTCTGAAGAAAATTTGTGCTTGCTTTCCATGAGCTAGATTCTTTCCACTGATCCAATCATATATTATGAAGAGTTGCAAAGATTTAGTTCAAAGGCACAAAAATTGCTCTGAATATACTTGTTTAAGGAAAATAGGAGAGAAATTACAATGTTGGTATAAAGCACCTTGGCAGAAACAACTTACCTCTACATTGACATCTGATGCTAATTCTAACAAATCCTACAAGCCAACAAGAAATGATGATTTCCTAAATATTCATAGCCCACCCATGCTTGCAACTTTTCGTGCCAATTTTGACTTCCAACCAATTGTTTCTAGTCAAATCCTTTTAAATTATACTTCTAAATATGTAGCTAAATCTAAGAAGAAATCAGAAAATTATCTTGATATGTTGAAAAGAAATGCAAATACAAATATAGTTGAGGACAAAGCACTAATTTCATATCAAAAATTCATGATGAATATTCTTGTGGAGTGTGGCATCTCTGCACAGGAGACATTCCATATGTTACAAAAATTGCCTTTTCTCACTTCAAGTTGACAATATGTTTGTTTGAATGCTTGCAAAAAAGCATGGTTCCGTATAAATAAAGATGATGCTGATGAAGACCTACCAAAAAATTATATTCATTTCTATATGCAGAGGCCTCTAGAGCCAGGTGGTGTATCCCTAATTGACTCGGTCCGCTTATATACAAATTCAGAGTAGCACAAAAAGGAAAAATGGAAATCAAGACACCAGCCTACAGTTGTCCTTGTGTACCCATTGTTCAAGATTGTTCCTATTGAAGATACAAAAACTATTTGAGACATTTTGTTGGACTAAACTTATGTTAGACAACCCTTTTTGAAACATACAGAAAAATATAGGTCTTGCCAAACAAGAGATCATACAAAATTGGAAAGTTTTAAAAATAGTTGGTTATCATCCTTGGCATGTTAATAGACTTCTAGTTGCATCCATGATTGAAGAAGAACATGGAAGTGATACTGATGATTTGAGCCATCGACATTCTATAGATGAATATGAATGGGAAGTTTTCTCTCAGCTAGGTACAATTACTAACTTTAGTATAAATCAGCTCTAGCTGTCAAGTAGGCAAGACTTTGATATGAACCATTCATGGAATACAAACCATGTGCCTAAAAAACTTCATAATATTGCTTTACAATTCATCCCATCAACCAGGGAACAACATGAGCAAGCTATGATACAATTTTTTCCCGTAAATACATCATCCCATCAACTTTCACCAAAATAGCAATTAGTTCTTCAAATCATCTAGTCCCATCACATGCAACCTTCCCCCAAAGGCCCTCTTTGCATGATCATTGAAGGGACAACTGGCACTGGAAAATCATTTTTGATAAATTGTAAAAGACAACAAATAAACACGTCTTCTACTAGATCCAATAGCTCATTGCTCACATTGGCCCCCATAGGTGTTGTTGCTTACAACATATGTGCCTCCACAATCCATACAACCCTCCAAATTCCCAAAAAGGATATGAATCCTTTGCAAGGTTAGGTATTGAAAATATTCCAATAAAAATTTAAATATATTCAATATATTTTGATAGATGAAATGAGTTTTCTAGGCCTGAAGTTGCTACTAAAAATAGATAGCTGATTGTGCCAAGCATTCCCTGATAACCAGAGGGAGCTATAACTCAGGGTCCACCATGGGACCTAGAAAACCTAAGAGACATCCCCATCCCAGGTGTAACTTAGGGTAGTTGAACACAAATTCCACTCACCATCACATGGGAAATCACAATACATAAAGAAAAAGGCTTAACATTAGACATAGAAATGATAAACTGATGAGGGTGCAGCCCTAGACTTAGAAAATAACCCACAAACAAGAGAATAATTTTATTATTCAGAAAATGGAACTTCTTACATGCAGAGGATCTCAAATCCCCAAGTTCTACAATACATGCAAGTTACAGAAAGCTACAGAATCACCCTTTCGCAATATGCGAGCTTGTCCCCCAAAAAGTTACCCAAAATTAGAAACCCGCCCATAAATAGAACTCCTCTTTAGTTTGGAGCCAAAACAACATTCAAATTTGAGTTTTGGCGGTTTGGTGCTGAAAAATTACAACTTGAAGTTCAAATTTCAAAAGAACATTTGCAATTGTATCTTCTAGAAAGTGCGCCAACTTCTCAGGGCTCCAATTCGTGAACCGTTTGAACCGTTGGAAAGGTCTCAAAGTCAAGAACGTGCTTAGAATTAGCAACGCAATTTCAGCAAGTTTCAAGGCCGATCCAGGAACTCTTTAAGTGCCTCAAAACTGACTTAGAAGATTTTCAGGTGCAAATCTGGGCAACTAAAACTGCAATATCTTTTAACCCGGGAATAGAAAATAAAAACCATAAATTGGGAATTTCATTATGACGAAAAGGGTATCCAAAAATGTAAAAACATCTAAAAACTGAGAAACTTGAAATTTAACTATTTTTGGGTGATGCGAGATTGCCCTTACACCACTGGATGCTCCTACATTAGACACCTTTGGTAATTTGAGAAGTGACCCCGTCATGTCTCAGATGGTGGAACAAAACCCAAACGATCGACCTTTGCCTTAGGCAACCAAGATGAATCTTCAACAGGCCTTCCTTTACATTTCACCAGATATTCTTCATACTGCTTATTCTTGGTACTCCTTCCCACACGACTATCCAGGATTTCTTCAATCTCCTCCTTTTTTGAAGTAGGTGCTAGAATCCCACACTGTTCCATCATTGGTACATCCTCTGCACCACCTTCATGATACTCTGTCAAATCTGAAATGTTGAACACAGGGGAAATGTTGAATCCATCTGGCAACTCTACCTCATATGCATTCCCTGAATCATGCCTCTTCAAAATTTTACAGGGACCAAACTTCTTCATCTTCAGTTTGTTATATGTTCCCATTGGAAACCTTTCTTTCCTCAAATGGACCATCACTTCATCACCAATATGAAACTCCTTATACCTCCTCTTCTGATCTGCCTTAGCCTTATACTACATATTCATCTGGTTAATATGTTCTCTTACCTTCTCATGTATATCCTTGATGTGTTCTGCAAAATCTTTGGCTTCAACACTTATTTTCATCTCTTGGTTCATCTTCCTCAATTCTGGAGCTATTCTAGGACTACCTCCATACACAATCTAGAATGATGATCTACTAGTGCTTCTGTTGACAGAATTGTTCTAAGAAAACTGCCTGGGGTAAGATCAAGTCCCATCCCTTGGGTTTATCTCCTATCAAACATCTCAGTAGGTTACCTAGACTCCTGTTAACAACCTCTGTCTACCCATATGTTTGTGGATGGTGTGCAGAACTGAACTTCAACTCTTTCTTCAGCTTCTTCCATAAGGTCCTCCAAAAGTACCCCACAAATTTGGTGTCATGATTTGAAACAATACTCTTTGACAGACTATGTAGCATCACCACCTCTTTGAAGAACAAGTCAGCAATCTAGACTGCATCATGGGTCTTTTTACATGGAATGAAATGTGTCATCAACGAAAACTTATCAACCACCACAAAGACTAAATCATTCCCTCATTGTGTCCTTGGCAAACCAAGAACAAATCCATACTTATATCCTCCCATGGCCTCTCTGGTACAAGTAAGGGCTGATATAAGCCTGTATTTTGGCTCACTCCTTTAGCCATCTGACATACCCTGTAGTTTTGTACAAACTTCTTCACATCCTGTGATAATTGAGGCCAATAATAATGCTCACTGATAATGGAAATGGTCTTATCCCGACCAAAATATCCTGCCATTCCTCCACTATGCTTCTCCTTTATCAGGTTCTCCCTCATGGAACTCCTCGAGATACATAATTGACTTCCCTTAAATAACATGCCATCCTAGATTATGAAATCTAGCCACCTTGTCCTGTCCACTGTAACAGGTTCCTTGCAAGCTTTCCAAGCCTCTGCAAAATCAGGATCTTTTGCGTACAGTGTCTTAAGTTCATTGAACCCAACCACTTCAATCTACATCTTTGTCATAAATGTATGCCTCCTAATTAAGGCATCTGCAACCCTATTTGACTTCCCACTCCTATGTTTCAAAACAAAAGTATAACTCTGCAAAAACACTACACATTTCATATGCCTCTAATTTAATTTTCCCTGACTATTTAGGTACTGCAAGGCCTGATGATCAGTATATAGAACGAATTCCTTTGGCAACAAATAATGTCTCCATTTCTTTAATGCTTGAACTATTGCATAAAATTCTTGATCATATACAGAATACTTTCTCTTTGCATTATTTAACTTTTCACTGAAATAGGCAATGTGATTACCTTCTTGGCTCAACACTGCTCCAATGGCATAACCACTGGCATCACAATCCACCTGAAACACCTTGTTGAAATCTAGGAGGGCTAGAATAGGTTGCTCTGTCACCTTCTGCTTTAACAGTTCAAAACTTTTTGCCACTCCACTGCTCCACTTGAATTCTTTTCTATCCCCTCTCATTATTTTAGTCAGGGGTCCACAAATACTAATGAAGTTTCTAATGAAATTTCTATAAAAACTAGCCAAACCATGGAAAGATCTCACCTCGGTAGTAGTTCTTGGGGTAGGCCATTCCAAAATAGCCTTCACCTTCTCTGGGTCCATCTTGAGACCTTCTGCTAAGACAACAAACCCCAAGTACACTAACTCCATCTTCATAAAACTGCACTTCTTCAGATTAATCAATAGTTTCTCTTCTCTTAACTTCTCAAAGGCTCTCCCAATATGCATTAGATTCTCATCCAATGTCTTACTGAAAATCAAAATATCATCTAAATACAAAATAACAAAACTTCCCAGAAATTCTTTTAGTACCTCGTTCATGAGCCGCATGAATGTGCTCGGTGCATTGGTTAGCCTAAAAGGCATGACTAACCACTCATATAGGCCCTCTTTGGTCTTGAAGGCAGTCTTCCATTCATCTCCCTCTCAAATCTGGATCCGGTGATATCCACTCTTCAGATCAATCTTCGTGAAGTACTGAGCTCCACTCAAATAGTCCATCAGGTCATCCATCCTTGGCAGGGGAAATCTGTACTTGATTGTTATCTTGTTTATGGCTCAATAATCTGTACACATCCTCCACTCCCCATCCTTCTTTGGTGCTAGTAGTGCATGTACTACACACAGACTCAAACTCTCCCGTATCAAACCCTTTCTCAACAACTCTTGAACTTGTCTATTCAACTCCTCACTTTCTGCTGGAGTCATTCTATGAGCTACCTTATTTGGTAAATTGACTCCAGGAATCAAGTCAATCTGATGAATGATCTTCCTTATTGGTGGTAAACCCTCTGGTACATTATCAGAAACAATTTCCTCAAACTCCTTCAACATCCAAGAAACTTCTTCTGGAACCTTCTCACTATCCTCCTTACTCACTCTAAGAATCAATGCATAACACACGCTCATGCTTCATACCTTCTAAAAAAATTCTTCCATCTACATAACAAATTTTAGCACTACTACATACCTTTTCTTCAGTCTCCTTTTGGGGTTTCAACTTGTGATGAACCCCATCCTTTGTCAAGGAATAAGTGTTTGTATGGCCATCATGTATAGCTCGCCTATCGAATTGCCACGACCTTCCCAACAACATGTGACATGCATCCATGGGGATGATATCACAGAGTACCTCATCATGGTAGCTCCCGATTTTGAACTTTACTAGGCACTGCTCATTGACCAAAACTTTGTGGTCTTTCTACAACCAGGCAATCCAATACGGATGCGGGTGCCTTTCCCTCTTCAGCTTCAACTTTGTGACCATCTCTTCTGACACCAGATTATCAGTGCTTCCACTGTCAATAATGACATCACAACATTTTCCTTCACACTTGCACCTTGTGTGAAACAAATTCTTCCTCTGTTCTAGTTCATTTTCCTCAGTCACCAAGGCTCTCCTAATCACTAGGGCTTCTCCCCTTTTAGCATCATCTGAATGTTTAGATTGGGCCTCCTCATCTGCATGTGCAACCCTTCCACGACCTTCTGGCCTTTTGTCTGCCCTTCCTTGGTGTTGTGGACATTCATAGGCTTGATGCCCTTCTTCACCACACCGAAACACGTTCCTTTGAAACCACCTCTTCCGGATCCTTGTCCGTATCTCCTCGTCCTCTACCTCTTTGATCACCATTGTTTTGATCACGAGGGCGGTAGAAGTTGTCATTCCTTTGACTTCGGCTAGTACCCACATCTTCACTTTTCTTTTCATCATCATTTTGGCTTCTGAAGGTCTTCCATTTCCCCTTCCTTGACCTCATCCTTTTTGCTTGCCATCAAATCTTTTGTTCAGCTTCTCTTCCACCTTCTTGAGCAAACGATACACATCCTCAATGGTGGTCAATAGGCTTAACTCCTCCTGCTCGGGTCAAACCATTAAGATATCGGGCTACCTTCTCCTTATTGACCTCTGGTGTATTCTGATGATTATCTTGTGAAAATATTTAGTATATTCTTTCACAGATCTACTTCCTTGTTTCAACCCTTGTAATTTCTTCAATAGATCTAACTCGTAGTCCACTGGTATGAACTGCTTCTTCAGTTTCTCTACCATGCGATCCCATCTGGTGATCTTTCCTTTTCCTCTTCGATTTCTTTCCAACTAGACCTCTTTCCACCAAATACTGGCATGGCCCTTTAGCTTGATTTTCACAAACTTCACCCAATCTGGGTCCTCCATTTCCTCATACTCAAAATATTCTTCTAGCTCATTGATCTAGTTGATCAACTCTTTTGGGTTCAGACTTCCAGAATAAATGGGGACTTCTGCTCTGGGTCTTTTCTCAATCTTGGAAATGGCCCTTATTAGCCGCATTTGGTCTTGATCAATTACTTCTTCTTTCTCTCCTTCATCCTCACTTTCCTCCCTCGGGTTTAACCCTCTTCTCAACTGCTCTTGTAACGCATCAATTTGTCTCTGGAGGGCTGCCAATGCATCTCTTCTGCCAACATTTATGCTACCTCAACCACCTCTGGGACCACCATTCCTACTAGGCATCACTCTTGGAGGCATCTTTTTTGACCTTGACCCACAACCACTGTCCTAGTGCGAACTACCTCACGATCGGCGATCTGTCCACACGCTCAAGAAAACCCGCTCTGATACCACTTGATGAGGGCGCAACCTGAGACTTAGAAAATAACCCACAAACAAGAGAATAATTTTATTATTCAGAAAATGGAACTTCTTACATGTAGAGGATCTCAAATCCCCAAGTTCTACAATACATGCAACTTACAGAAAGCTACAAAATCATCCTTTTGTAATATGCGAGCTTGTCCCCCAAAAAGTTACCAAAAAATTAGAAACCTGCCCATAAATAGAGCTCCTCTTTAGTTTGGAGCCAAAACAACATTCAAATTTGAGTTTTGGTGGTTTGGTGCTGAAAAATTACAACTTGAAGTTCAAATTTCAAAAGAACATTTGCAATTGTATCTTCTAGAAAGTACGCCAACTTCCCGGGGCCATAACTTTTGATCCGGGTCTCCGATTCACGAACCGTTTGAACCGTTGGAAAGGTTTTGAAGTCAAGAACATGCTTAAAATATTCTATGCCTATTTCGACAAGTTTTGGAGCCGATCCAGGAACTCTAAGTGCCTCAAAACTGACTTAGAAGATTTTCAGGTGCAAATATTGGCAACTAAAACTACAATATCTTTCAACCCAAGAATAGAAAATAAAAACCATAAATTGGGAATTTCATTATGATGAAAAGGGTATCCAAAAATTTAAAAACATCTAAAAACCAAGAAACTTGAAATTTAACTATTTTTGGGTGATGCAAGATTGCCCTTACACCACTGGATGCTCCTGCATCATAAACATAGGTAGCAAAGAGAGGAAAGGGTTGAATTTTAAAACTATCTCTTGTGTTAAATCAATTGAAAGAATTCACATTGATCCAACATTCTCATTTGAGAGATACTCCATACTTAGCAACAACAAATACACTGCTTGATGTCACAATGAAGAGGTGCGTTTGGAACAACTCCAACCCCTGCCAAATGCTTCCACCACCAACTCGTGCTTCGACTTATAGAAAAGGCCACAAAAAAATTATTCTTGCTTTTGGTCCAGATTGTATACCATCCTCTTTTCAAAGATTTATAACTTAAATTTTACAGAAGTATACCATATAATAATCTGTGCAAAATGGGTATAATGCCAAAGATGGAAATACATACTAGGAAACAATAAGAAGAGGACAAAAATTGTACAAGCCAATTGCATGTTTTGATAATTTCATTCTATTAAAGTATATATTCAACTATTCAACAAAATTTTTCAACATCCTATTGTATTTCACTGATTAGTTTTAAATTATGCACCTTAGCTTTGTTTCCCATTTTTTGTGCCTATATACTCTATGTTTGACTTCCACATTAAATTTTCCCTATTTATTCAATGCTTTGCATCCTCTTTAGCTTTACACATTAAAGATAATTTCTTCCTATTTACTATCTTTTGTACCTTCAACAATACAATTTTTGTTAAATTCAGTATGCAAATATGGACCCATAAATATTAATCTGCTAACTTCTCATTTCAACATTTTGTTGTGTCATACTTTTTGTATATGGCATTCAGAAGAATACACTCTTCTATATATTCCACCTATCCATGTTTTTCCAAGTGTTTTAAATTCCATGATATCAATTCTTTATAAGCATACCTATAATTCTCTTTCAACTAATTTTAACATGCAGTACTCTAAAGATATAGTTGCAACTATTACAAATTGATACATATGTAGATACAAACAACTTCAACTATCAAAGATGCATATATATTGCAACCAACAATAAGTAGAGATTGAAAGTTCTATAAGTCAATAACATGTTTTCAATATTCTAGTATATTAAACTATATATGCACATACTCTAGAAACATTCTATTTTTTTTTTGTTCCATTTGACTAATAAGTTTAAAATTTTGCAACCATGTCGTGTTTACTATTTTCTCTACCTCTATACCCCAAGTTTTGACATTTTTTATTCATGCTTTTCTTCCACATATTCTTATGTCTTCTTGTTAGCTTTTCTATTAGCTTTATTTCATTGAAATAGCTGCAAATATTTATCTACAAAATTATCTTTTTCATCATTTCACTATTTCACTCTTCTTGTATATTGCATCTAGAAATATATGGTCTTAGTGTCTAGATTGCTTTCTGTTTTTCTCATATATGATAAAACTCCATGATATTTTTGATGGGTTGCTTGGGCCTGATTACAATGATGATGGAGTTTGTTGACTGCATGGTTTTTCGGTCATGGAATTGGTTTCCTTGCTCAAGGAAAATAGAATGGTAGGTTTTTTCTCCCGTCAAGGTTGATACATCTTGGAATTGTTGTGCTATTCCCCACAAGGAAGCACCTATAATATTCATTGTTGTAATATGAGGATATTTATTGTTTTTCTTCCATTGTGAAATGATGCACCATGGTGTTGGTTTCATAGTAGGCTATTGAACAAAGTGGCCATCTACCTCCATTAGATACCAGATTTGAGAGCTTCCAAACTGTTACAGTCTACAATATACAATGTTTTGGCTTCTACTATTGTTGTAAGTCATTTTGTAATGCCTTTTCTCTATTCCATACATATCTAACCAAAGAAATGTATTTTAATATGTTCAAATAAAATGTTTCTTTGTAGTAATATCATGCTGGAATCAATGCAAGCATAGATGAAGACCAAGATATGAATCTTATGTCTCAGAAAATTGGTACCTGAAAGGCGACCATACCTATAAGTGTAAACAAGGTTTGTTTTATAGATTTATATTTTCCTCGGCTATACATTCAACCCTTTTCTTCCTCCATGGCTAGATAGCCTCCATATATTTGTTGCTATATATATACATTCATGCATGGATTTTTACATGCACTTGACTACAATAAATATACTCTATTGTACACATTGCATTTTTCCATGTTTATATAGTTTCCTTTCTAGCTAATCAAAAAATATATCTAGATGCATTGAGAAATTCTAGCCATGGCTGCTCTGCTGGAAACCCCGTTGGAAATTTCAAACAAATAGCTGATAGGTAAATTCCAACTGTTACATAGATTTCTTATTTTGTATTAATATGTCTCATGATATTTTCTTCCTCTCATCTCTTTGAAGCTACATGTAATAAGGTTTGTATTGTCATAGTTTACTCGTTCTATTCTTCATCAAACATAAGATTGACCTCTACCTTTTGATTGGTTTCTTTTTTTTTTGGTTGTATATGCTCTATGCCCTCTCCCTATTGCTCATTGTTATATGTGTTCATCCTTAGTGCTATATGCATTTTGTACAACAAAAACTCTAGATAAGAAACTCTCCATATCTATGGCTTGTAGCTTGTACTCTCCATATGTTAAAATTCCATATAAAATATTTTTTAGATGATCTTCCATTTGAGAGATTCTAAAATAGTTGTTACAAATACACTTGAGAATCATAGGTAAATGATAGATGGTCAAAAAACCCACGTCAAATACAAGTTTAGGAGAGGTAGAAAAACATACACAGGCCAAAAAAATTGAAAAAAGGAAAATGGTTCCTATTGATATCCCATTTACATGTGATTTTAAAGTGTTATTCTAACACAAATTGCAACTATTACATAGGCTGCTTGTCTTGTACCACTATGTTTGATGATAGTCTTTTTCCCTCATTTTTTTCAAGGTCCTTATAAAAAACTGTTAATTATCATGGTTATATTTTTTTGATGGAACATGTTATATGTGTTCTATCAATATGTTCCATGATATTTATTTCTCCTCATCTGTTTGAAGTTCTAAATGAAAAACTATTCTTCATTACTCTTCTTTATGGATCGCCATAACAAACTATTAATTGTCATAGTTTGCCTCTTTTATGTTGCATATTTTAAAATTCTATTTAATGTGGCTTTTCTCTATAATATTTAGCTCCAAATAAGTGCCATTCTAATACCTATTATATAAGTGGAAAGACACTTAATAATCACAAGAAATCCACAGATGGTCGGAAACCCACATTAAATAGACCTTAACACCATTGAGAATAAAATAGGTGAGATACAATAATGAACATTTTGTTATGAACAAGTGGATATTGATACAACACAAGCAATCTATGTAATAGTCCTCTCCTCAATTCAAAATTCAAGCTACATTATTTGGCACTAAATATTATAGACAAAATAGAGGAATTGTACAAGAACTATAAGAAAAACACTTAGAATCACAGGTAGATGTCACATGATTGAAAAGCCACATTAAACATATTAATACAACATAATCGGTCTATGTAACAGTTGAGTTCTCAATTGAAAATTCAAGCTATGTTCTTTGGTAGTCAACCAACATTAAATACAAGTGGTAAAGCCAATGGGCTCCAATACCTTGCACAAAATGTGTACTAATACCACAAACTTAATTAAGATTTTGAAGTTCATTACTTGCGACTAAATATTATAGGAAAATAGAGAATTTCTAAAAGAGCTATTAGAATAATACTTAATAGCCACTAAACTATTTTTATCTCCAAAATGTTTATGCATTCATACTAGCCCTCTACATATATATATATATATATATATATATATATATATATATATATATATATATATATATATATATATATATATATATATATATATATATATATATATACATATATATATATATATATATATATCTCTGTGTGTGTGTGTGTGTGTGTGTTGTGTGTGTGTGTGTGTGTGTGTAATTACTCCTATGTTAATGGGTACAATGCCAAAAGTGCATAGAGATAACTACAAAAAATAAACGAAGGGAAAAAAAATTACTAACCCTGACCATATTTTCTAATGAAAGAAAGAAGATTTAGCTATAATTTCTCCATCCATATAGAGAAAAATCTCTTTGAAGTCTCCAAAATGGGTATAACTTCAAAGATACAAACATATAACAAGGAATAATAAGCAAAAAGCGAAAGACATGAACAATAAATTAGTCACTCTAACATCTCTTATACAATTTCTCTACTTGTCTTCAATATTTATTGCCAAAGAATGTACCTCAAATCTTCTATCAATATGTTACATGATTTTTTTCTCATCTATTTCAGCTGGAGAGTCATCCACAAAGCTTCAGTATGCACACTATAAAGACTGTATAATGACTAAAAAGGTGCATAAAGATGAACAAAGATAACTGGAACAATAAACCAAGGGTGAAAAAATTAGAACAATCTCTTATTTTAACTGTAATTTGTCCATCCAAAACACAACGATAATCTCTTTAAAGTCAGAAAAATGGGTGTAATGCCAAAGATAGAAACATATAACAATAAGACATGAACAATAAATTAATCATCTATGCAAAATACCCATGCAAAATGACTTTATTTACATTCCATGCCTAAGATGTGTGTGCAAAAATATGTCTATGAAACATGGGAACATATAACAACCAATAGCTAGTGATGTATTTTACTATAGTCCTCTCTAGAATGAAGACCACAATGGCTCTTTCAACAATAAAACTTAATCAATATATTTTCTTGCACATTTTGGAGCACATCTATGTTGAAACCCTCCAATGAGAATTCAACCAAAAATCATATATGTACATGTATGTATATGTGTATATATGCATATGTATATGTATATGTATATGTATATGTATGTATATGTGTATATATGTATATGTATATGTATATGTATATGTATATGTATATGTATATGTATATGTATATATATGTATATGTGTATATATGTATATGTATATGTATATGTATATATATGTATATATATGTATATATATGTATATGTATGCATATGGATATGTATATGTATATGTATGCATATGGATATGTATATGTATATGTCTAGCCTCTTTTATTGCAAATCTATATGATTTCATTTTTAATGTTGCACAGATACAATAGGCAATCAAAAAAAATAGTGCACTTTAAATTGTCTATTTCAAATTGTTTAATGCTCCAACAACTCAATCCAATGCTACTCGCGCTTGTTAAACACTATCAACAATACATATAAGTACAAAAAAATTCAGATTGTTTATATTGATCTTACCCATATACTTACTAATTTTTTTATGGTTTGTTCCTCATCTTGCTTTCCCATCCACTGAAATACCCCTTTCTTCTATTTGCATGTACTAGGCTAAAGCATACAAAAGTACCCCAAAATCATGATTCTTGCTTTTTACAAAGTTATTGCAACAAAAAAAATACTTCAATATGATAGATCATATATGAAAACACTAGATTTTGCTCAAATTTTATATTGTGTGATGTATTATGGAACTCCACAAAATTTCCTGTCGACGTTTCATACTTTTCTTTCTTGGGGGTTTGGCTAGAGTCCCCGAGGTTCCATGATGCCAAAATGGTAGGGTGGATAACGAGTGTGGCTTTTGTGTTTTGGGTTTTAATGCCATATATTTTTTCTTACATAGATACATGTGCGTACACAAATTCTAACATACACTTGGCTTCAAAAAACATTGTTTATAACAACATGTTTCTTATGTCATAGCAAGTAGTAGGGAACCACTTGAGACTTTCATCATGTCATGAAAAAGAAAAGCATATCTTTTATTCATTTATTCTAAGAATCCAAAAAAATATGTATTGCCTCACCGCACTCTTCTCTTCGTGAGGTCTATTTATTTGTTTTTGGTAAAAAATGGTGTCACTGAGTCTTCAATTGCACTATGAAGTAATTGATTAAAAATTGATATTTTTATTCTGAATATCCTTGTAATTGACTACTTTTGAATCCTTTATATTTGTCTCCATTTTATTTTACTACTACTAACCCAAAAAACACATGCATACTAAAACTTTAATTTATAAAATTATGCACTAAATAGTAATTATTAAAAGTATCCAATATTAAACATCTTTCTTTCTTCAAAAATATGTGATACCCAAAGTTATCGACTACCTTTCTTAAACAATACTTTTTAATGCAATATTAGTAATTAAAGGCATTGGTAATAACTCTTTAAAAAAAATTCCTTGTATTTGTATGCATATGTATCTTAACATAATTAAATAATAATTGATTACTTGGTTGAATAACCTAGACAAAAAGCGAAAACTGTTCATCTAGGGATAATAAATATAATACTAAAATAGAGATAAAATTATCTCATACCTTAAATTTTGGCTTGAAACTATTGTTGTTAGAAAAAAAATTTGTTTAAAAATTTAAATATAATTTATATTTTTCATTATCATTTTTAAAGAATCAATTTATTAAAAAATTGTGTTTGTTGATAAATAATTTACTATATTCCTAACATTATTAAGTAAAATCAATTTTTAATGACTATTGTAACTAAAATTATTAAATATTGCATATTAATGAAATAAAAATGATTAATGATTACTTGCTTAAAATTAAGATTAATGGATACATTGTAACTAATTAGATTCATTCAACATGGCCTATGGTTTTATTTTACATTTTTATCAATTAATTTTCAACTAGTAGTTTACTATGTGGAGATGCACAGATCAATTTCTCATCTTCATGGAAAAGGTTTGTACTCTCCCACCCATAGCCAATGAGATATGAACTAACCTCACGTTACTTCCTACTAACTAATCAACACACTTTCTGTTTCTTGACTCAATCAAAAATTTGTAAATATTATCGATTCTTTGTACTTCTCTTTCCTTTCCACAAAAAAAAATTCTTACTTCTTGCCCACTAAATATCTATTTATGGTGCACCCCTATTAGTTGACTGTTGCATGTCTTTGCATGCAGATTCTAGTATCTAATATGTATACAATGATTTCTCAATAAAGAACCATGAAAATTAATTGTAGTGAATTGTGTTTCTTATCTCTGCACATAAATTTTCTTCTAGTGAAACTATTTCATTTTGACTATTTTTCTATATCCAAATCATTGTTTTTTCTTAATTAAGAATCCTAGATGTATTAGGTATGGTGTGTGATGAAATGGTAAGCATTTATTTTTTTCCATCACTATTTAGGACTATTATATAAACATGGCGTAGACTAACAATCTATGTTTAAACTTGGCAAAGGTTGTAGCCAACAATTATCTTAAGAGAGCCTAGTTAGCAAGTGTATAAGATGTAGTCTATTGGAAGTAATAGTTTTGTACAAGTATATTCTAAAGAAGATTAAATTTTAAGGCTAGTAATCTACATAATTTGATTTGTACCATACATAAATTATTTGCATAAGGGATAATTATCGTATTTATGATTTTTATTTTAGAAAATTCCCTTGGTGGAATGCTTCATATTTAGAATCAACACCTACACACATCCTTATTTGACTCTATTATGATAACATCATGACACAAAAGGGACACTTTTAGGTGTATTCATCTTTCTATTTGAATCTTGTCTTGTTCCCTTGAATTAGAAGACTAATATTTTTTCATAGAGGTGAATTGGGGAAATATTTTAATCCAATGTCTACATTAGCTACATATCTCATTACTATGCATAATTATCAAACTTTGTTCAAAGTAAAAATCAACATTAATAACCATTCTCTTTAAATAAATTAACTATTGTTCTAGGTAAAATCTAATGAGTTGAGTTGTAGAGAAACCTACTCACACATGTTTGGTATTCTTGCAAAATAATTTCTAGGTTTTATTCCTATCTTTCCCTTTTCTAGAAAATATTAAATTTCTTCTTTTGGAAAAGGTACATGAAATTTATGATTATTTAAACACTATCTTGTTTATTGCAATCCATACATTTATGATTGTGAATTGATTTATATGATGTAAGTATACACATTTAATGGTCAATATAATCATTTAAGAGTATTATATTATGAATATGGGTGAATTAATTTACTAGCCTTTCATTATATTCTAGGAAAGATTTATGGACTTGGGAATTAACAAATAGGTAAGCAAGATCTTATTTCCTAAATCACATAGGAGTGAATGGATTTAGGGAAAATGTGGGATATGGAATAGCCTTATTGCCTTACTATTCAATAAATGTTATTTCCTTTGAATTATATTACTAATCTAATGCTAGTATCCATAGGATTTTTCTTCTAGATATTGTTTTATCCATCTTTTAGAATGTTAAGGTACATCAAAGTAAGATAATTGGGATATTCTATGATATAAACATTAAATGTACTTGATTTCCATGCATAAGTGCATTACTTTGGTTGATTTACACCCTCTTGCATGGTATATTTAGTAGTGGAAAAACTTATTATATATATGATATATGAGAAGATAGGTATACTAGTTTATCAATTACTATCATAGGGAGTTGGATTCCCTCATGCATGTTGGCCACATACTACTAGATCCTTTATGATGGGTTAGCCTCCTCCAGAGGAGTAGTATAGGGAAACATCAAGCTTTGTGGCAAGGTGAATATCACCTTGATGATGCTCTCTCCCTTTTGCTTCAAGTTACAAAAAATAAGTGGTGGAGGTTATGTAATGCAAATGATAATATATTTTTTATCTTGTGTCTTATTGATTGAGATTGAGTAAATGAATCTTAAAAACTAAAAGAGGGGTAAAAATTCATTCAATCCAAAAAAGAGCAATAAAAAGCAAGAGCATTACATATCCCTATCAATATCCACTAATTGGTCCAAATTTTGTGACAAATCCAAGGGTAATTGACCCCTGTCCACAATATTCCAATCTTGTAAATGATTAGAAGCCCATTTAGTCAAACAATCTGCAAACCCATTCCATTCACATGGAATATGATAGAAAGAAACAAAATCCAAGGAAGTACATAGATTAAAAGAATCTATTTTATAATAATAACCAAATTCCAACTAACATCCTCTAACTACTACCTCTTCAACAAAGTCACTACCACCGAGGAATTAGATTCACAAATGATTTGTCTCCACCCGAGAGGAAAATGATGCTCCACAACACATAAAATGGAAAGAGCCTCCATCACATTATTAGTATACCAACCCTTATAAACAAATAAACATAAACTCAACAGCCCCAATACTAGTCTTCCCAACACCTCCAATATGAGCATGGCTTGGATTTCTATGAGAAGAACCATCTGTGTTGATTTTCAACACACCTTGAGGAGGAGGACACCAATGCACCTCCCTATTTATCTTCCAAAGGGGATGATGACATCTATTTCTTAGGATTTGACCAACACTCTGAGCAACCCCTTATTGAAGAGGAAGTTTGAGATGAGTAAAAAAGGAAACCTCTCCTGGATCTAGATCCTCAACCATGTAGCACTTAGCCGCAATAGTTTCTCCAAAATAATTAAGAAGCTTCCACCATAAATGTTGGACAACCAGCTTCACATCTTGAAAAATATTATGATTCCTCTCCAGCTTGATATGCTAGATAATAAAAGTCAGTCCCAGAGCCCAAGTAACTTGAAGAAAAAAAGTTCTTAACAAGGGCCTTCCCCTATTGGGAAAAGAACTTTGAGAAAGAAGAGACATGCCAACAAGCCTAATTCCACACAGCCCACCAAAGGTTCCAAGGCCTCCTAGAAAAGGGACACTAGTTGAAGAGATGGGAGACATTCTCTTCACTTTTATAGCACAAAACATACATTGAGGGCCCCTAGAACCCTCTCTTGGACAAGTTATCCCAAGTAACACACCTGTTATGGACCAATAGCCACAAAAAAAAATTTCACTTGTGCCAAGAAAATTTATTCCACACTTTCTTCCACCAAGGGACCTCAATGTCCCCAAACATCTGCCTAAGAAACTTTCCATAACCTACTAAAATAGAGTACTTACTAGATAAATCACTATTGCTCCAAGCTAGGACATCCTACCCAACCATGGAATTGCATTCACATGAAGCAAGAATCTGAGCCAACTCTTGCTTATCCTCTTCTGACCCTCTTGGTGACCAATCTGAGGAGTGATTTCATCTAAGGTTAACAGTGGAGTCTAATATTCTAAATAGACTTATAATGCTTAACTGTGTTCGAACTAGTAGTAGTAAAATGATCACAAAGAGACTAGAGGTGAGGGTAAGTAGAAAGAATAGGAGGATGATCATCTAAATAAGCCCACCAAAAAAGAGCCTAAGAACCCATATGACATATACAAAAAACCCCTTCTTGATCAACCGATCCCCCAATTTTAGGGTATTCCAAATCATAGATCCCCTTCCTTCTAAAGGAAAATGAGGAATATAAAAAGTGTTAACATCCTTAAGATACTTGTGGTTAAGAATACAGGCCCAAAGCTGATGTTGACTAGTACACCAACACTGATATAACTTGGTAGCAAGAGCTTTCCCATTCAAAACAATAGAATGCAATCCACAGACCCCCTCTTTTTTCAGCTTGCACATCGTATCCCACTTGACAAAAGTCCACTTAGCCAATTTCAAATTACCACTCCAAAGAAATTGTCATGAGAGAGTATCAAATTCCCTTAGGAAATAAAAAGGAGTTGTTTGAACAAAACACCTATAAATAGGGAGAGCCTAGATAACAAACTTCAAAAGAGTCACTCTCTCAGCAGTAGAAAGCAAACACTAAGTCCAATGGTTGACTTTACTGCACAACTTATCAAGCAATCTTTGCCAAGAAGACCCAATATGAAAACTCAAAATATTAACAATCCATCATTGAATAGCCTGAGGAGTATTAAAAAGGAATATAGAAGACTTGTGCTCATTGACTTTCTGACCAGGAATAGTTAGGTAAATATCCAAAGCTCACCTAAAAGATATATCCTCCTAAAGGTGAGCCCTTCCCATAAGAGAAGTGTCATCCACAAATTTAAGATGAGAGAGTTGCGATATCCCATTTCCCCAACACCAACCTTGAATCCTGCCCTGGGAAACCCACAACTTAAGAAATATTCCAAGACCCTCAACCATAATAACAAACAAATAAAGGGAAAGAAGATCTCCTTGATGAAGGCCCTTGGAAGCCTCAAAAAGTTTGAAAGTTTTCCCATTCATAAGCACAAAAATAGAGGAAGAGGTAACATAACTCATAGTCCAATTGACCCAATCTAGACTAAAACCAAAGTCTAAGAGAATTTTGTACAAAAAACACCACATAACTCTATCATAAGCTTTGGCCATATCCAATTTGATAAACATAGAATTTTCCTTAGAAGTCACCATAGAGTGAAATACTTCAGAGGCAACCACCAGCACATCTAGGATCTATCTACTAGCCACAAAGCCTCCTTGCTCTTCAGAGATTACAAAAGCAAGAAAAACTTTGAGCCTCTTTGCAATCAATTTAGTAATAATTTTGTACACCACATTATAGAGAGTAATAGGTCAAAATAATTCAACCTTATCAACACCTTTCTTTTTAGGAATGAGAACCAAAAAAGTAGAATTCAAGGCATGAAGCATCTGATTACTATGAAGAGATTCCTAGGAAACCTCCAACAAATCCAAACTTATAATATCCCAAAATTCCTAAAAAAAAATCAATAGGAAAAACATTTGGACCAGGTGCTTTACCTTTATTCATCCCAAAAACAACCTCTTCCAATTGAAGAAAAGAAATAAGGTGGATGAGGAAATCATTCATCTTTGTGGAGATTAGGGAAGGAATACAAGCAAGGATAAAATTCTCCTCAACTTCTGTAGGGGGTGAATCCTCAAAAAAAAGTGTAGAATAAAACTGTCTAGCCTCATGAGATAAAGCCTACAAAGAAGAAATGTGGATCCCATCTGCACTAACCAAAGAGGAGATACAATTTCTATTGCAATGAGCCTACATAGAATGATGGAAGAAAGTAGTATTCCTATTCCCTTCCTAAAGCCAATCAATCTAAGCCTTTTCCTTCCATAAGATCTCCTCCTGAAGCTCCCACTCCTCCACTACTCTCATAGCTTGGGATTCTGCTTGACCCAAAGCATCCAAGAAATCAAAATCCCAACTTTGGAAAGTAATCACATCAAGGTGTGCCTAGGAATTCCTCTTCATAACCTTAAAGTTACCAAAACTCATCCTATTCCATCTCTTAAGCTGAAATTTAACATGTTGAAGTTTCTTAACAAAGGTGTACATAGCTATACCATAAGCTGGGCTGACATCATGCCACCACTGGGCCATAAGATCATGTAAAGAAGACTCCTAAAGCCATATAAGTTGAAACTTAAAGGGAGGATTCTTGGGAGCTATAAAATATTTTACTGAAAGTTTAATTGGCCAATGATCAGAACCCCTCCAATCAAGAATATTAGAACTAATAACTAGCCTACCTCCCATCCAAAAATAGGAAACAAGAAGTCTATCCAATCTTTTAGAGATCACTTTGTCTCCACTCTGTCTATTATTCCAAGTAAAATTCCCATTAGAAGGATTAACATCAATTAAGAAAGCATATCCACATTACCTCAAAAAAGATCAGAAGTAGGACCAAGCCGAGGCAACCCACCTCTTTTCTCCTCCAAGCTCAACACAAAATTAAAATCATGAGCTAAAATCCAAGAAATATATGGAGCACATGATCTAGCATACCTTATATGAGCCCAAAGGAAAAAAATTCCATGAATATCAATTGTAAATACACCAAAGTGAAGCAATATTTCATGGATCCCAAAAAAGAACCAAACCCCCAAAACTCCCCTGAGAACCAATGCACTAACACTGACCAATATTCTAGATACGAGAAGCACACTAAAGCATGAAATCAACTAAAAGTTTAGTCTCTTGAACACAAAAAATGTTAAGAGAATGAACATCAACTAGATCATAAATAGCCTTTTGACGAGAGGTTCTATTCAACCTCCTTACATTCCATGAGAGAAAAATCATGGGGGAGATGGAGAAAAGTGAGCATCAATGGGTTTGTAGACCCAAATTCCACCAACAAATCTCTAGTATGATTAATCTTCTCAAGATCCTTCTTGCAGCCAATTTTAGAAGAGTGCTTAGATAAACCCTCCATAATTGTGCACTATTGCACCCTTGAGGCTAGAGAAGACCCCTTGATCTTACCAGAAACTAGCCCCTCCTTTCCCAAATATGCCAAAATAATATCATCTTCATCCTACATAGGATCATTCAGAGATACCAGTGGATCTTGCATACCCTATGATAAATGAATATCCTGACCAAAACCCTATCCCTGCCCCACAACACAACCCATACCAACAACATCATAAGGCACATGTGGTGGGATTCCTTCCTCCAAGGTTGAGGTGTCTAACACCTCAAACCGATTAAATTCCTCTTCATTCTTCCTTTCCTGGAACAATCTCTTTAGACCACAACCCTTAGCTCGAGGATTAACTAGCACAAAGCCATATTTATCTGATTCACCCTCCATCATGGGAGATTTCCCTTTATCCACCTTCACTACTTTTAGATTCGAAGACGAAGGGGAGGAACTAGAAGGAGGAGCCTTATTAATCCTAGGACATTGCTTATGAAGATGTCCATACTCATGACAAATCTGACAACAGAAAGGAAGGGACTCATAATCAAGCTGTTGAATCCAAGATAAAGAACCAAGAAAAATTTCTAGAGAATTTGGCAAGGGATTATTCAAATCAACCTCCACACAAATCCGAGCAAAGGAAATAACCTTTCTTTTAAGGGTTGTTGAGCAACTGCAACAGGAATACCAAGAAGAGCCACAATTCGTTGTAAAATATCTTCTCTCGAAAACTCCAGGGGAAATTGTGAAAGACGAACACAGACCAGAACTCTCAATGGTATTTCTTCAACTATATTAAAACCCATATGCCATGGTTTTATAAACAACCCAACATGATAATAAAATTAAGGTCCTCCCTCAAAAAACCAATTCCTATTAGCCATATTGGAAAAATCAATCACAAAATAGTTGTTTGCAACCACCATTAGCTCCATGCTACCCTCAACCTGCCACATACGCCTGATCCAAGCATCCAAATCCGGCAGAGGAATAAATATCCCAAAAAATTTATAGATTAAAACATTTCTACTCCCATAATAAACATCAGGTATGTGCAGGATCATGATGTGCCAAAAGGTGGCGATATGATGGGTATGTGTAGGCTATATTGTTGACAATTTTTTTACCCAAAATTGATGAAATGAAAAGGGTTTTTAAAGGAGATTCTCAATTTTCCACCAATACAAATTATGCTTTAATTTGAATTTAATAAATAATAATTATTTATTTTCTATTTGAATTATGAATAAAGTCCTGATTGATAGGCTGATTGAAAAAAACCTATAGCTTTCAAATGATATCACATTTTTTGAATCTGAAACATGTGTCACATTCTATGCTTCACATACTATAGAATTAAAAAAAATGAATTTCATGAAGTTTTGACCAAGTTAAGGTGGTCAGACATACGATTTTTTTATATTTTTAAAAAGTTGTAATAAAAAAATCATAATTGATTATTTACTTGTAGGAAAAAAATTACAAAAAAATATGCATCACATTAGAACATGAGTCCTCTACTTATATCTAAAATCTTATTGTTTTCAAATAGATTGCACCCGAATGCTTGAATAATTAAATTCAGCAAACTGTTGAAACATTGGAACTATCTTCAGGATGTGGGTATTCCTATAGCGAAGAGAGACCTCCAGATTCTAGGCTGGTTCCTATATGATTATCAATTAGGTACTTGAATGATTTGTTGGGAAAAGGGAAATAAACTTGATCTAATGCAAAACTGGAAAAGCTGAGCTATGGTTATGCACCTATTTGATTTAAAGAAAGCAGATTAATTCACAAATGATTCCTTACGAGCCTATTTTCACAACTCAGACTGAACAATTTAAATGCATAAATGATTCAGAGAAAGACTTGATAATTCGTTCTTTATGAAGGAAGAATTTATTTTCACAACTTAAAGATATGAATGTATTATAAGCACAATTTATGACCTGCAACTAAAATTGCTTTTTTTGTGTACATGCATTCATAAATGTGACAAAAATTTAAAGGTTTTGATGTAAAACACATTAAATTTGCATCCAAAACATTCATAAAACAAGACAATTGAATTTAAGAAGGCTAATATCTAACTTGCTATGACAATAGAAGGAAAAATCTGCAAATGATACTCTAAGATAACCTATAAAGACTACTGCAATATCTATTAAATTTTGAGAGTTGAGTTACAAGATAATTCCCTTTTGTAGAATGCAAAGGCTAAAAAATAAGAACTAGAGGAAAAAGATAAAAAAAATTCAATATATACAATGAGATGCAACTTCAAAGTTCATGAACATGAAACTGAAAGTCAATTTCAGTATAGAAATGATAACTCCAAGGAAAAATCCGAGAAAAAATAAATATCCCTCAAAAGAAGGCTCAAACTCATGCAAAAATGAGTGAACTCAGTCTCAAACTCGCAGTCACAATGCGTATAACTGATTTGTAACTCAAACTGAACTCGAAATTTGAGGATGTGGACCAAAACATGCAAAATCCACCTTGTTTTTATCAACTCGCCCATGATAACTACAACTCCATCCTTGCATGAATATCAATCATCAAAAATGGTGCTAGAACTGAACTTGAAGCTCACTATCAATTCCACATGTGCATGAGCGAAATTTTTTAGTATTTTCCCCACTTTTACAATAGTTGACTTAAAATATTATTTAAAATAAATTAATAAAATTACATTTAATAACTTCCAAAATCAACTTTACAATAGAATAAGGGGAAAAATAATAAATTATATGTCTTGCAAAAAATAAATCTCCCCTTATGAATTCTCTCCATTTTCATATGCAATACAACTCATAAATAATCACTACTTAACATACTTTGACAATATTTTTCAATGGTTTAATAATCGGCCATAATATGTAGCATAAAGTCTCATGTTTGATAGGGGCGACCATATCATTGCTAGGAAATTTGACTTGAAGTCATGGCCATAGGAGTAAAGAAAATATAATGATTTTTCCTCTCAAAAGATAGTCAAAAAAGAAAAACCGTCAAACCCATGCACAAAGAAAGATGAGGATTGACTTTGGAGAAGCTTCATGAAGAAGCTAGCCACCATGTTGCTGGGGTTTGGAGTTCAACTGGAACCATTTGTGTCAATTTTGATAATTTTTTGAAAGATTCTGAACAAAAAAGGTAAGATGAAGTTTATTCTATCATAGATATGAGTCCTTTCAAGCATTTTAATACATTTTTTTGGCCTTAAGGCCACAACTATGCACAATCTCTGACATATTTTACTCATTTGTTCTTTTATCCTTTGGACGCCATGGCTTCTTTGTGATTTATCCTTTTTTATTGCCGCCATATGAAGAGTTTAGCCTTTTGTATATATATCTATTGTTGTGCATGCTTGACTTATGAACTTTAAGGCTCAAAGAGAAATTAGTCACAACTTATTATTTCTCCAATAGGCATATAATATGGTGAGTTTTCATTTGTCTTTGTTTCCTTATTAGAACACAAGCTTTTGGAAGCTTTTCTCTTGTGCATAAACTGAGTTGATAGATCTTTTATAAATAAAAGAAAAACTCCAGGCCACGATGAAATCTCTGTAAGATGACCTTTCTCCATGTGTCATTTGTCATTACTGGTCATGGCTATACATTATCTTCATCTGGGTATCTGCAATTCATTGTATTTTAACTTTTCTCGTGTTTGAACTCGAGGAAAAAGGAAACTATGAAAGCATGGTATTTCCACCACTCTTGGGCTCGACCCATGATAGTATTCTATAAAATTTCTTGCATTTCTAAAATAAACCCTGTAGAATCTATAGTTTTCTTATTGAAACCCCATCTAGGTATGTATTTTCAAACTGCTCCATCCCTCTGGAAACACTCATGTGAATACTCTATTATTCAACCTCTATGATCTTCTTACTTCTCTGTAGTCATAACAAAGAACTTCATACATATATAAGCCTGATTTGAGCAAGTCATGACTATACCATATCATTCTGATGTATTTTTCTGTTTATTTCATTTTTTACTTGTAGAGGAAACCCTCACATGGGTGACAATAAATCTGTATTTTCTTCTAAAACGAGGATCAACCTAGAATAGGGGCACATGCTCATAAGATTTTTATTGCTGCTATCATGACTATTGTACTCTCATATGATTGTAATATCCTTGTCATTTGATAAAAAATTGAATTAGCCACTAGCTGTCCTCTATGGTTATTGCACTATTCATGGAATACAAATTTGTTTCTTTGTATTTGCATTGATATCTATCATAGAATTATATCTCCAATGTTCTTCACTTATCACTACTTTTGTTACTTGGAAATGCCTTGAATATGAACTCTATTAACTAAAACAAATGGAACTAGTAATGATAACAGTCATACGCCTTAATATACTAATGTTGTTGTGGTTGTCCTACATAATGATGATGTTATAGATTACTCTTGTGTCAATTGTTTATGAAAAACTTGCATTGTTGTCATTTCCTGTGTTGAATATACCTCATGTCAAAGACTATCAATTGATTCCATCCATGGTTTTATATTCTCATGGTCACTTCATTGCCACACTTTGACAACAGTTTTACTACCCTTCAGAACCATGGGATTATACATTGTTGAGTAAAGGTTCAAGCTTGTCTACTCCTTCATTCAAAGAGACTGTCCATTAGTCTTGGGTATGGAATGTGTTTGTCATTGTGATGGCTATCCTTTGAGGATTTGACTGCATTCAAAACATGATTGTGGCTCCATTAATGAATGATGCTTTCTACTATCCTTTTACATTCAAACTCACAATGAAATGGCATTGTATCTTTTTAGTTGTATTTAATGCATTTGAACAAAGAGTCAATGTAGACTTGCTCTATTGAATTTCCACCATGATATAGCTTGAAAGTTGCTACCTTAAGTTTTTTCTTTGAATTTCTTTCATGATAGCAATCTTATTTCATGACTGTAACTGATATAAAGCTCTCATATATGAATAGATGAGAGGTATCTTCCTGATATGTCAGGCTCTACCCTTGTGGGAGCCCGTTTTACTCCACATATCTTTTAAAATGATCACGAACATGATGAACCTGTTCCTGCACATTGAAACAAACAAGTTAGCAAAATAATCAAAGCTGAAAGCTTCCATTGAGTTTCGTATTCCTTGATTATTAGCCTTTGTAACTAATTCATCTGTGAATGCTTGATTGAATGTAAATTACATTCCTGTTGGTAGTGTAGGAATAAAGTAGATTGTAATTCATCATTGCTTAGAGTACACCTCTAACACCATCTTTTACAATTTTGCAGGGTCATGGAGTGTGGAAATGAGTCTGCTACAGCTTGGAGACACGAGGACTGAAGACGTCAAGCGAAAGTGATTCATCATCATAGGAAATGATGAATTTCTTCTCTTCTTTTTGATTACATTATCTTCAGTAGTGTAGCTTTGATTAAATTTTGTATTCACTATTTGATTATCATAATCAAATTCAGTTGCTCTCGCGGCTTGTACAAGATTTAAGTGTTTTACAAAATGAATAAAAAGCATTATTATGCAAATTTCCAATTTTCTATTTTAAATACTTGCACAATAAAACTGTAATTCATATGTAATCTGATCTTTATAATGAAAAATGAATACTTTAGCAGCAAAACTTAAAAATCTATGTATCTCTCAATTTGATGAATTCGATTCATCTCTACCTTTTTGATTTCATAGTGAAAAATAGGTAACAAATTGGCGACCTCTATGGATTTTTTTCCTACTAAACACAATAGACCAGTATATAGCTTATCCATTGGGCATGGAGTCCATTTTTTTCTCTATTTTAACTCAAAAAATTGTAAGTTAGCTTCAAAACACACAAACTGAAAGAAACTACTGCAACTCTGTTGAAGACAAAATCTAAAAAACTAGGTGCAGCAACTACACTTTATTGAAAGCATGACAAAACTGAAATGAAATGTGCCAGTAGGCACTTATTGAAAGCATAACTAAAACTAAAAACTATCCTACTATATACAGCTTAAATCCTAATGCTTAATAACATTGTTTCAAGTGAATCCCATTCACAAGGATTGGTAGTACTTCACCATCCAACTGTTAAAGCTAAAATGCATTGTGTTCCTTCTTTTCTGTAATAATGTACGGGCCATCCCACATGGCGTCAAACTTTCTATGTTTACCAGGTCTACTTTTGAGCTCATCCTACTTGAAAAATAAATCACCTTCATTGAATATCTTTTTTGTTACTTTCTTATCAAATGTCCTCTTCATTTGAGAATGATGAATCTAAAGCTTTCTGTAGGCTTCCTTTCTGGTTTCTTCCAACTCTTTTAATTGAGCAAGCATGACTTGCATTGGTTGCTCCTCAAGTAAATCAAGCTCCTTTATATAACTCAAAGTCGGCAATTAAATTGAGATAGGCAATTTGGATTCTTTTCCATAAACCAAAACATATGGTGAAAATCTTGTTGATCGTTTTGGTGTAACTCTATCAGCCCATAGGGCTAACTTGAGTTTATCATGCCACGACCTCTGATTATCTTCAATAATCTAATGTATGATCTTAATCAGATTCTTATTTGTTGATTCAACTTGTCCATTACCCTGGGGGTAATAATTGGATGAAGTATTCAGATAAATATTATGCTTTACTAACCAATCTAAAATTCTTAAACCAACAAAGGCTAAAGCATTATTAGAAATAATTGAATCAGGTGCACCAAACCTGGAAACTATATCTTGATAGAAGTTTAAAACTAATGTTTCATTTGCATCTCTTAATGTGATTGCTTTAGTCCAATTCGTAAAGTAGTATGTGGTAGTTAAAATCCATTTGTGCCCAACACTTGAGGGTGGATTGATTGGACTGATAAAATTGAGTCCCCACTTTCCAAATGGTTGCTCAACCTAAATTGGATTCAAGGGCATGGCTGCTAACTTTTGCTTTCCTACAAACGGTGAACATTTACTGCATCTTCTGACATAAGCATGAGCATCCTTGAAAAGATCTGGCCAATAATAACCTTCTTTCATAATTTTTAGAGTTGTAGTACGTGGTACAAAATGACCTCCAGTAGGTCCATCATGGAATTCTTCAAGAATTCTTTCAGTCTAATCTGGATAAATACATCTGAGAAAAACACCATTGAAATCTTTCTTATAAAGAACACCATCAATTTCTGCATAAGGAATTTCTTGTAACCTATAATATCTTTGTTTGGACTTATCCAAACCTACTAGACAATCTCCAGTATGGAAATAATGGTTCATCTAATTAATCCAATCAGCTGAATGGGATATAACAATAGGTTCTTCCTCATTATTCATAACTGTAGCAACTTCTTCATTGTTGTTTTGCTCCTTTTCTACAAGTTGTTCGCACAATCCTTTACCTCGAACAAGCTTGGTAACCTTTATACTAATATCATACTCCATGACTTTGGTTATCTAGCCTACTCTTTTGTCATTAATATCTTTATTCAACAAAAACTCCTTGATTGTTGGGTGAGCTACCAACAGATGTATCTTATTATTAGATAGCATATGTTTGAATTTTTTCAGACTTCTCACTACAACAAGCACATGATTTTCAACAAATGAATACCTAGTTTCATAATCATGTAAAACCTGACTAAAGAAAGCTATAAGCTACTCCATACCTTCATTATTTTGCTGACAGAGCATTGTGGAGATGGTATCCACTCCCACAAAAAAGGACAGTATGAAATCCTTATTAAAATCTAGATTGATAAGAGTAGGGGCTGCTACAAGTGCCTCTTTAATCTGCTCAAACCTATTCTTACCCTCCTTTTTCTAGCTTAATTGAATGTTTTTATTCAACATGGTTGTCAATGGATGCAATAAAGCTGCAACATTGGGAATAAATCTCCTCACGAAGCTTATTCTACCTAGAAAGCTCTGCAAACCCTTCTTGTGAGCGGGTAGCGATAAAGCCAATATGTCTGCAATACATTTTGGGTCAATAGAAATACCATATTTTGAAACAATGTGATCCAGAAGTTTACATTCGTGGACAACAAAGATACTCTTTTTTGGATTTAAAGAAATTCCATATTCTCTGCATCTTTCAAAAATCTATCTAAGATGCAAAAAATGATCATCAACATTTCATGAGAAAACAATGATATCATCTAGGTAAACAAGAACAAACTTGTTTATCAAACCTTGGAGAGACATATCCATCGCTCTCTGAAATGTGGCTCCTGTGTTTGACAATCTAAATGGCATCTTTTTGTAAGCCATAGTACCCCACTTGATTGTAAAGATTGTCTTGTACTGGTCTTCCTCCTTAACCAAGATTTGGTTATAACCAGCATATCCAGCCAACAATGAGAACTTTTTGGATCCTAAAACAACCCACAAAATGTTCTCCATTGAAGGCAGAGAGTAGTGATCATTGAGTGAATCTCTATTTAGGTCACGAAAATCAACACACAACCTTATCTCTTTGCTCTTCTTTCTGACAGGCACCAAATTTGATACCCAAGAAGTGTGCTTGATTGTAAATATTATACTACCTTCAATTAGCTTATTTAATTCTATTTTCATCAGATGTTCTAACTTCAGATTCAGGGGCCTTTGCTTTTGTCTTACCGATTTTGCATTAGGCTCGAGCTCAATTGTATGCTGAGCTAACTTGGGATTAAAACCCTTCAAATCTCCATATTTCTAGGCGAATATGTCACTAAATTCTTGGAAAAGTAAGATAAAGGCATGTTGTTCTTCCTCTATATAGACTTTTCCAAGCTTAAGTAGCTTGTCCTTGAAGATTTCAATTGATTCGTAATGCTTTTGCTTCATTGTGATACCTAATTTATCTCTTCTAACCCAGTCATTAGTGTTCAAGATGGATTCAAGGGTCAACAAACCCTTTGGTAGCTTGTTAGACTTTAGTTGCATGATCTGATCACCATATTGCTGATCACATTTTTATTGATTTCTAGCAGAAAACTCTGCTTCTTCCATCATAAAATGAATTATATGTTCATCACTATCAAAAAATTTCTAACTTATATTATTATCAGGTACTAAAGGTCTGACAACTACCTTCACATATTGTTGTACCTCCACATTTTGAATTTCAGTCGAAATGTCAAACTATGACCCTAGAGCAGCAAGTTTATCAACTTGATTATTCTGAAGTCTTGGTACTGATTGCAAATTAAATGCATTAACCTCCTCAATCAAGTCCCAAACATGATGCTTATACAATTTCAGAAAATCATTCTTTGTTAAATTTAGATTTCTAACTTGATTTGCTATCAATTCTGAATCACCATACACCTGTAAGCATTTAACCTTTCTTTTTATATCCCATTCTAAGCCATGTATTAATGCTTCATACTCAACAACATTATTAAAACAACTGAAAGAAAATCTAAAAGCTGAATAATACCTATCTCCTTAGGAAAGATCAAAACAGCTCCTCCACCAACACTAATTTTACTTTTGGATCCATAAAAAAATAGCTACCAAAGCTGATCAATCTATTATACTTGTTGTTTTTCCTCCTTTACCATATTTGGAATAGTTACATCAGGTTCCTGAATCATATAAATTCCCAAACCTACTTCATCTATGAGATTGAACAAATCAACCTCGTGATTCTCAGTTGCCCACTCATCTAGATTTATGTTAGATATGCTTTCTATAGGTACAATGGGGTCGAGGGTCATGGATTAATCCTCCTAATCATGGAAAGCTAGGTTTTCATTTATGGTATTTGGAGCATAAGGTTCAATATGGTCTTTAGCTTGTGATTCTGAAATAATCATGACTCTAGTACCATATGTGGTTTTGAAAAACATGTGTGACTAGTTTGATGATAGATAACCACCTAATTTTGTAGTGAAGTCTCTAGATAGGAAAATGGGAAAATAAGGTGAGAGATAAATGATATATATGTCCTATGAAATTTGAAAGTTGGGACAGGCATGCAATGTAAGAGGAAAATTTTTAATAACTCCTACAGACTTTACAGTTGTACCATCCAACTGAACTAACCCTTTTGACAATGGTTCATACTCAAGTCCTTACTTTTCTACCAACTGTTTAGGAATAATTGAACTGCTTGCTCCACTATCGATCATGCAATTATGCACTATGTTATCACCAATTATCAAGATGACATAAAAAGGTGGTGACTTTACCTCTTTAGCTGGTTGCTCCTACTTTTGATCTGAACTATTTGCAAGAAATCTTGGCTGCTCTTTATTTATTTCGTCAGAAATTGATATCTTAGCCAAAGCCTCCTACAATGTTTCCCTTTTCCCAGGTAGGCATAATGCATCCAACATAGTAATGCTAACAATTGCCTTTTTCATATGTTCAACAATATTGAAAGAAGAACCACTAACCTTTGGTTGTACCTTTTGAATAGCAACGTCTATTTGTGTTGCTTGAGGCTAGAACTAAACTTTAGGCTACTCCTTTGATGGTCCAACCTGTTGTCTTAGTAAAATTTGAACATTCTGAGTTGGAGGAGGTTGAACTTGCCCCTGTTGGACTATAAAATCTTGATTTTTTTGTTGAACATCAGGTTGTTTGTCTTTGTCTACCTATTGTTTATCAGGAATAGGTTGTTGTCTTAAATCAAATGCTCTTTTCTTGGCCCTCATATTGGCTGCAATAGAAGTGGCTGACTAATTTTGACTTTGAACATGATTAACTCTGCAAAATTCACTTCCCTGCCAGTTCATCATGGCAATGTCAAGGTCACTCTATTGCATTTGATCATTTTTCTGATTATTGTCCTCCTTAGTTGTATGTTCAGAAGCAACATAACTACTTTGCACCATAAGGGCTTCATTAATCACCTTGTTCATGCAAGTAGCTTGATTGTGAGTCTAATTGCAAGGATAGCACCACACATAATCTTGTGCTAAATTGTTTTGTATTGGAATCAACTCTTTTGAAGAGCTAGCAATAGCTGGATTAAATGGCTGATTAGGCCTAAAGTTGAAATTCCTCCTCTGTCCATGGTAATCAACATGATAAGCGGGTCTGTTTGCTTGAAATGATGACTAATTAGGTCTGAAATTCTAACTTTGCTAGTTTTTAAGGCTTACCAAATTGTTACTCACAATTTATCGTAACTTGGCCATTTGTTGTTGGTCATTTATTAGCTATTGTTGAGTATCTTTCAGTCCTTGCAAGTCAGAATTTGCTAAAAAAAAATAATTTTGTGCTGCTATTTAGAATCCTAAGGCTAGAACAACAGGAATTGTGGCTATAGGAGGTACTTGAATGGGCATATATGGCTGTACCTCTAGAAAAATTGGCATAGGGGGTCTTGGGGTGATTTTAAGAGCTTGTATAAGGCTATTTTCATCTCTAATAGTGATGGCATATGCTGCTAGTAATGTTAACCCACCCATTGACTTTATCATTAAGGCAATATCACTATGCAATGATCTAAGGTAATACAGAAAAGTGTGGTCAGGAGTTGGGCTTACCATTACTAGACTTCGATCCCATGCCCTTTGAAATATGAAGTTAAAGTCCATCATCTATTCTTGTGCTGCTCTCTTTATAGTCGTCGTCTGTTCAACTAGAGATAAATGATTGGACTTGTCAGAAAATTGTTTGGTCAGCTTGTCTCCTAAATCATCCCATGTCGCGACGGTATTAACTAGTAACCCACAAAACCACTAAGATGCTTTCCCCTTGAATGACACTACTAAAAACCTCAAAGCTACATTCTCTTGAATCACATGATGAACTCCACATAGGGAAGCTACGTCTCTAATATGCTTAATGGGCGTAGTCTGATCTTCACTAGTAAATAAGGGAAGACTTTTGAGTGTTGTAACTGGAAAATCATCATGTTGAGCCAGATCTAATGGGCTGCACCTATTAAATGGAACAAAAGCATGGGCTCTGGCCATTGGAGCTGTTGGTGTTCTGATATTTATAACTTGTACAATCAATATAGGTGGAACCAGTACTCTGTAACTTGGCAAAGCTAAAAATGAACTTGGCTGCCTTGCTAACAATCTGCCTCTTCTTTTTTATGTGTAAACTAATGGTTCTACTCTTAGAACCAGAGAAACTGATTGCTTTCTTGAAGGCTTACCAGGTGTTCGCTTCAATGTCCTTCCTCTTCTCTTTGGAAAAGACAACTGCAAATACTCAAACAGAGAAGAACTTCTTGTTTGAATATTTCTCATAAGCTATTTGCACTTGATCTACTGGAAACTAAGAATAGAGTCACCAAGTAAATGAAAATAATCCTCTAAAAGGATCAAATAACATTGTATATACCAAAAACAATAGGTTGAACTATAAAATTCTTGCTTTGAAAAGTGATTCAGAGTCCCATTGGACATGCCAAAAACTGTTGTCAAACAGATTGCACCTAAATGCTTGAATAATTAAATTCGGCAATTTGTTGAAATATTGGAACTATCTTCAGGCTGTGGGTATTCCTATGGCAAAGATAGACCTCCAAATTCTAGGCTGGTTCCTATACGATAATCAATTAGGTACTTGAATGATTTGTTGGGAAAAGGGAAAGAAACTTGATCTAATGCAAAACTGGAAAATTCGAGCTGTGGTTATCCACCTATTTGATTTAAAGAAAGTAGATTAATTCACAACTGATTCCTTACAAGCCTATTTTCACAACTCAGGCTGAACAATTTAAATGCAGAAATGATTCACAGAAAGGCTTGATAATTCATTCTTTATAAAGGAAGAATTTATTTTCACAACTTAAAGATATGAATGTATGATAAGCACAATTTATGACCAAGTCTCCAACTAAAATCACTTTTTCAGTGTACATGCATTAACAAATGTGATAGAAATTTAAAGGTTTTGATGTAAAACACATTAAATTTGCATCCAAAACATTCATTAAACAAGACAACTGAATCTAAGGAGGCTAATATATGAATTGCAATGACAATAGAAGGAAAACTCTGCAAATGATACTCCAAGATAACCTGTAAAGACTATTGTAATATCATTAAATTTTGAAAGTTGAGTTACAAGATAATTCCCTTTTGCAGAATGCAAAGGCTAGAAAACAAGAACTAGAGGAAAAAGATAAAAAAATTCCAATATATACAATGAGATGCAACTTCAAAGTGCATGAACATGAAACTGAAAGTCAATTTTAGTATAGAAATGATAACTCCAAGGTGAAATCCAAGCAAAAATAAGTATCCCTAAAAAGAAGGCTCAAACTCATGCAAAAATGAGTGAACTCAGTCTCAAACTTGTAGTCACAATGCGTATAACTGATCTGTAACTCAAATTGAACTAGAAATCTGAGGATGTGGGCCACAACATGCAAAATCCAACTTTTTTTATCAACTTTCCCATGATAACTACAACTCCATCCTTGCATGAATATCAATCATCAAAACTGGTGCTGGAACTGAACTTGAAGCTCACTATCAATTCCACATGTGCATGAGCAAATTTTTTTAGTATTTTCCCCACTTTTACAATATTTGATTTAAAAGATTATTGAAAAGCAATTAATAAAATTACATTTAATAACTTCCAAATACAACTTTACAATAGAATAAGGGTAAAAATAATAAAGTATATGTCTTGCAAAAAATAAATCTCCCCTTATGACTTCTCTCCATTATCATATGCAATGCAACTCACAAATAATCACTACTTAACATACTTTGACAATATTTTTCAATGGTTTAATAATCAGTCACAATATTTAGCTTAAAGTCTCATGTTTGATAAGGGCGACCATATCATTGCTAGGAAATTTGACTTCAAGTCATGGCCACGGGAGTAAACAAAACATAATGATTTTTCTTCTAAAAAGATAGTCAAAAAAGAAAAACCATCGAATCCATGGACAAAGAAAGATGAGGAACCCTAAAATCATTATTTCCATTTGATTTTGGAGAAACTTCATGAAGAAGCTGGCCGCCATGCTGCTAGGGTTTGGAGTTCAACCTACACCATTTCTGTCAATTTTGATAATTTTTTGAAAGATTTTGAACATAAAAGGTAAGATGAAGTTTATTCTATCGTAGATCTGAGTCCTTTCAAACATTTTAATGCATTTTTTGGGCCTCAAGGCCACGACTGTGCACAATCTATGACATATTTTACTCATTTGTTCTTGTATCCTTTGGATGCCATGGCTTCTTTGTGATTTATCCTCTGTTATGGCTGCCATATGAAGAGTTTAAGCCATTTGTATATAGATATGTTGTTGTGCAAGCTTGAATTATAAACATTAAAGCTCAAAGAGAACACAGTCATAGCTTATTATTTCTCCAACAAGCATATAATATGGTGAGTTTTCATTTGTCTTTGTTTCCTTATTAGAACACAAGCTTTTGGAAGCTTTCCTCCTATGTGTAAAGTCAGTTGATAGATCTTTTATAAATAAAAGAAAAACTCTAGGCCACCATGAAATCTTTGTATGTTGACCTTTCTCCGTGTGTCATTTGTCATTACTAGCCATAGCTATACATTATCTTCATCTAGGTATCTGTAATTCATTGTATTTTCACTTTTCTCATGTTTGAAAGAGAAAAAAGGAAACTATGGAAGCACGGTATTTCCTCCACTCTTGGGCTCAACCCATGATAGTCTTCTACAACATTTATTGCATTTCTAAAATAAACCTTGAAGAATCTATGTTTTTCTTATTGAAACCCCATTTGGGTATGTATTTTCAAACTGCTCCATCCCTTTGGAAACACTCGTGTGAATACTCTATTATTCATCCTCTATCATCTTCTTACTTCTCTGTATTCATAACAAAGAACTTCATAGATATATAAGCCTAATTTAAGCAAGCTGTGACTATACCATATCAATCTGATGTATTTTTTCATTTATTTCATTTTGTACTTTTAGAGGAAACCCTCACATGGGTGACAATAAATCTATATTTTCTTCTAAAACTAGGCTCAACCCATAATAGTAGAACACAAGTATTTTGTAAGAATGAAAGGAATTTTTGAATGCTCTTCATTAACTTAAAAAACCTTGGTTGTATTTTGGGACCTTATTAGTCTGCTTCTATTTAATAGTATTCAATGTTGTTCCAAATCTATGTTGTTGTTTCACTCTATTTCAAGCTTCTCACTGTCCTTTCTTACTATCCAACTATCATCCAAAAACTCACAAATCACTATATGATGTGATTGTAACTTATGAAGCCCTCATTATGATGTTGCCATACTATACTTTGACCAAGGTTTAAAATGTTCACGTGTAGCTTCTTTGAATTGCTTTCTGTAGGGGTACATGCTCATAAGATTTTTATTGTTGCTATCATGACTGTTGTATGCTCATATGATTGTAATATCCTTGTCATTTGATAAACATTTGAATTAATATCTGGTTTTCCTCTATGGTTATTGCACTCATCATGGAATACAAATCTATTTCTTTGTATTTGCATTGATATCTATCATAGAATTATATCTCCAATGTTCTTCACTTATCACTGCTTTTGTTACTTGGAAATGCCCTGAATTTGAACTCTATTAACTAAAACAAATGGAACTGGTAATGATAATAGTCATACACCTTAATATACTAATGTTGTTTCCCTTGATGCTTTAATATGTCAATGCCTTACTTGCATATGTGGTTGTCCTACATAATGATGCTATTACAGATTACTCTTCTGTCAGTTGTTTATGAAAAACTTGCATTTTTGTCATTTCCTATGTTGACTATACCTCATGTCAGAGACTATCAATTGATTCCATCCATGGTTTTATATTCTCATGGCCACTTCATTGCAACATTTTGACAATAGTCTTAATACCCTTCAGAACCATGGGATTATACATTGTTGAGTAAAGGTTCAAGCTTTTCTACTCTTTCATTCAAAGAGACTGTCCATTAGTCTTGGGTATCGACTGTGTTTTTCATTGTGATGGTTGTCCTTTGAGGATTTGACTACATTCAAAACATGATTGTTGCTCTATTAATGAATGATTAGTTCTATTGTCCTTTTACATTCAAACTCACAATGAAATGGCATTGTATCTTTTTAGTTGTATTCAATGCATTTGAACAAAGAGTGAATGTAGACTTTCTCTATTGAATTTACACCATGATATCGCTTGAAAGCTGCTACCTTAATTTTTTTCTTTGAGTTTCTTTCATGATAGAACTCTTATTTCATAACTGTAACTGATATTTAAAGCTCTCATATATGAATAGATGAGAGGTATCTGCCTAATATGTCAGGCTCTACCCTTGTGGGAGACTGTTTTACTCCACATATCTGATAAAATGATCATGAACATGATGAACCTATTCCTACACATTGAAACAAACAAGCTAGAAAAATAATCGAAGCTAAAAGCTTCCATTGAGTTTCATTTTCCTTGATTATCAACCTTTGTAACTCAATCATTTGGTGAATTCCTGATTGAATGTAAATTACATTCCTCTTGGTAGCATAGCCATAAATTATAATGTAATTCATCATTGCTTAGAGTACACCTCTAACACTATCTTTTACAATTTTGTAGGTTCATGGAGTGTGGAAACTAGTCTACTACAGCTTGGAGATGCGATGGCTGAAGACATCAAGCGAAAGTGATTCATCATCACAGGCAATGACGAATTGCTTCTCTTCTTCGTGCTTACTTTATCTTTAGTAGTGTAGCTTTCATTGAATTTTGTATTCACTATTTGATTATCATAATCAAATTCAGTTACTCTCATGGCTTGTGTGAGATTTCAATGTTTTACAAAATGAATAAAAAACATTATTATGCAAATTTCCAATTTTATGTTTTAAATACTTTCACAATAAAGTTGTAATTCAGATGTAATCTGATCTTTATGATGAACAGTGAATACTTTAGCAACAAAACTTGAAATTTTTTGTGCCTATCAATGATGAATTCAATTCAGCTCTACCTTTTTGACCTGATAGTGAAAAATAGGTAACACTCATAAAGAAATATTATCATTTTATTCTAGTTAGGGTGGTCAGATAGACACCTACTTCTTATTTTTTCCTTGAAATTTAAGTACTACTGCATTGAAATTTGAAATTTTCACCAAATAGATTTTAAAAATAAAATAAAACAAACCTTATAGTTTAGAAACTACATTCAATTTGCTAAAGATTCTATTGTTACATATTTTTGAAATAATAGAAATAACTTATTCAAATTTTTACATCAAGTTTCCTAACTCTAAATTTTCTGAATTTTCATCACCACTTAGGGTCTTATTTTTTCCATGATGATCCTACACATACTCCATCATCAACCACAAATTCTGGAGAAAAAACCAAGACTAGACAATCCTGAATCCTAGGCAAACATCCATTCACTTTCTTCAGCCTTGGGCTCTCCCCCACAAAAAATGACTCAGGTTGTTGAGCTTTCAACCCAGATGAAGATCCATTGTGAAACCCACTACGATCAGACACCACCAAACTGTAAGAGACCAGATACTCCGCCGTAAACCAAAGAAAAGAAACCCTCCTAAAAGTAGAAAGAACCCAATCCTAAACACCAAATAGCACCAAGGAACCAAAAATGAATAACAAATACCCCCCCCCCCCCACAAGCTAGAACAACCCCCCACCATAAATCGCAGCCAAAGAAACCTGTTTTCATCACATGCAACTTAGCCAATGCAGGAAAGAGAGGAAGAACCCACATTATATTACATGCCATGGGCCTCAAAATTAGTGCAACCACAACACACCATTCCCATCTCCAATCTGATCAGCCGTAATAACCTGCCAAAGTAAATGAATCTTATTTATTTTCTTATATTTGTCATTTACAATAGTGTAGATTTGAACTTTTATAGAAGAGAAGGGTTTATATTATTAGATTTGTTTCATATTTCATCAACCTAATTTTAAGGTGTGCATAGCCACATCTATAACATATAATTATTTGAGCTTTATATTTATTCCAAAGTATTGTAAATGGACTTGTGTTGATGGTAATGGTTGATAAAATCGTGTTATACATGTTTTGAAAAAAACTATTCAAGTTGTTTTAATCCTATGGATTTGGATTTCATTTACTTTACTCATTAATTACCATATTTTGTTAGTGATTATTGGGTGGATGTTACCCCTTTTATGCTTCCATATTATTGATGTTGAGTTTGGTGTATTGGATGGCATAATAAGATACAAATCAATAAAAAGGGTTCATAAGTTGAGTGATTTTTAGACTAATTATCTTCATGAGGCTATTGGAAGCACTTTATCTCAATTTTTGGATGTTTATAATACTAAAATTAAGAGAAAATGGTGGTTATATAAGTCATTTTTATGGTATAACAAGAGGATATTAACCTAGAAAGTGAAAAAAAATCATGTATTGTAATGAAGGAACTTATCGTGAGTTGTAATTTAATTTTTCAGAGGAGTAACATGATTTCATGAAGCTTGAAGATGCACAAGAAGGTACAAATTTCTCTACTACTACTTTACTCAAACATACATCACCCCAAAATCAACCTCAAATTGAAACAAGTTATTATGTTATTTGGATGATGTTTTTTCTTTATAATTGACTTATTCTACTAGGAAAGATTCATACATATAATATTTTGATCATTATAATTCATTATAATGTTTGTAATGATATTATTTGATTAATTTTGATATGCAAATGAATAATGAGGATATAAGCTTTCTCTTTTCAAATGGATGTCCAAAAACCATGCAAAGTGATCACCAAGATGACTTACTACATGATCCTTTATCGAGGAAACCAACAAAATTATTGATCTAGAGTATAAATTGAAAGAATACATTTAATGGTTATTAAATCCATATATCAAACCTTTTTTTTTTTTTTTGTGTGTAGGATTCATCCTATTGATCCACATCTTGAAGTAATTTTCCTTGATTTATTTCTCACTTTGGCGATTTCTTTGGTATGTAAGGATGATCATGAGCATTATTATTTTGAGTTTGAACATGAAAATATGGTTCATGATGACATTGTTGATCCATGTTCTTTGAAAAATGAATGTGTGGTTGATTTTGATGATCCACTTGAGGAGACAAATTATTTTTTCATATAAACCACATGTTGATTTGAGAAAAAATGACACCCTTCATGCTTTAGAGACTAAAAGTGTTAAATATTACATTGATATTGTTGATTTATCTTCTTCTATATGAAGTGATGGTTTACCAAGGGATGCATTTGATTTTTATTTGCATGTACTTGATGCATGAGAGATGATACACCATGATTTGAGAGCTCGTAAAGTTGAGATAATATTGGATAAAAAGAAAAATGATGGTGAACTCATATTCTATGTAATAGTACTTTAAATCAATTTTATCTTCCATTTTTTCATTGATTTTTATGTTAATAAAGTTATGATTGTTGGGATTGGGTTAAGAAAACATGTATTTTGAGTTTCTTATATTTCTAGTTTTATATGATTTGTATCCTCAAGATGAGACTAGTTTCCATAAATCATGTACTTTTTAGAATACAAAGATGAGTTTTTTTATGCTAGGCCCTTGAGAGGTAGCCTATTTTACTCTTGCACATAATAAAAAATAAATTAAGAGATCAAGTTGATTCCATTGTCCTATGCCTTTGTACATAGTGTTCATTGGTCTTATTTTGTTCGGTATTTATTTTGATTAGTTCTAACTTGAGTTGATTAATTAGTTGTTGATTTTTATTTATTCTTCTTCTTAGTAGTTTGGTCTTTTTTGTTAGTTTATTGTTTCAAATTGACTTTTAGATAGCTTGGTCTTATTTTATCATCAACCTTTATTATGTTGTTTTTATTTATTACTATAAATTTTGGGGTACTATTCTACTAATTACATGACCATTTATTAATAGTAAAATGGATGTTTGTAAGTTTAAATATTTTTATTGTTATTGGTGAGCCTTAATTTTTTATTTCTTAATGAAAAAACAATCATTAGTCATCTTTTTCAATTTATTTTAGGTATATCATTTGTTGGTCTAACTAATGTTTGGATAATTGTTTGTACTAATGATGTTGTTCTCATCAACCTTATGTATCTAGCACATCTTATTGTTTGTTCAATCTTTCAAATTGGTTGAACTATAGCTAAGTATTGAGTGAAAGATATATAGTTCTATGTTTTTTACCACTATGGTTTCTAACCCAACAATAAGCTTAATTACTTGTGAATTGAAAAAGATTATCAAATGAAAAGAATATAAAAAATAAAAGTTAAAAAAGGAAAAAAAATAGAAAAATAAAGAAAATCATAACAACTCAAATGCATAGTATATTCAAGTACCCATATTCAGTCTATGGAAAATTAGATAATATTAGAGAAATACTTGAAATGATAAGCATGAAAAGATATAAATTAGAAGTAGTCTTTCTAAACTCTACAATCCAAAATTTAATGACATCAAGAACATTATAGTTTTAAACTCATATGAAAGATATGTTTAGTGGTATACAAGACATTAAGAGATAATAATATTATTTTGAATGTCTAGTTATACATAAAAATATAATGAAGATGCAAGATGATAAGTGATCAAGTTGTAGAGTTGTGTAGGATTAAATCAATAGAGAGGGTATCTATTTATAGAATAGAATGATAGAAGAATGCAAGATAGGAGGAATGTGGGATAAAAGATAATCCAATGGCATTGTGCCACTTGTGAGCATTCCAATGGAGGGAGGTTGAGCACATTTTGATCAATGTGCAATAATTTTGAATTTGATGAAGTCACATGTTTAGGAGGGATGAAAGATGAGTTAAATGCCATGTTTGACTTGTGTAAGAGACATGTAAGATCTCTTAAATGCTTTGTTTGATGGAAAAGACATGTGGGAGGGAAAATTCAAGTTGGGAGAATATTCCCTCAAAGATGCCATTTTGAATGAAAAGGAGGAATTGATAAATCAATTAAATTGATTTATGTGCACAAGTTGCAAAATCTAGAGAAAAGAGGATTAGGATTAGCATTAATCATGGTTTGATTAATTAAGATGAAGATTAGTTGATTTTGAATTTTTGACTTAGATACTGAGATTTATTTAAATCAAATGGGAGGAAATTGATGCATTACTAATTTAATTAAATAAATTTGATTTATTTAATTAAATGAGGAACATTTGAAGATAATTAAATAAAACTAATTTATTTAATTTAAGGAGTATGACTTAGGATCTAATTAAACAAAAAATGATTTATTTAATTAAAGAGGGAAAATGAGGATAAAGGGATGATTAAAGACGACATGGAATTAGTGAATCCGGATTAGATGCATAATGTCAATTTTGCATGTCTACATTTTTCCCCTCTTTGAAGCAATGAACTTGCTACGTTGGTTCAAAGAATAATCTTGCCGCAGTCAAATTTCAATTTTTATTTTATTTTTTCAGATTCCCCAATGGAAAGAAGTATATTTGTACATTTCCCCCTCAAGAGATTGAGCGAAAAAATTCAATTTGAGGGTTGATCTTCCAACAAAGAGGTTCACAATAGATGTATGGATGGTTATGATGATGATGCAAATGAGACAGTTTTAAGATGCTTAGAATAATGACTCTATATTATTCTAAACAACTTCAAATGATGATGTACTACATGTGAGATGGATGAGATGGATGATGCCTATATGGTTATGCAATGGATGTTTTATGCAAATGTATGGTTTATGAGATGCTTACACTAGCAGATCTATATTATGATGATGAAAATGCATGTGAATGATATGCAAATTGCTAATGGTTTTGTATGTAGGATGGATGCATGGTGATGATGATTAACTATTAGCGTAGAGAGAAGAAAGAAGAAATGAGATGATGACAAGAGGATTCAACAAGCCAACTTTATGATGATGAGAGATGGATGATTTGCTTATCAGGAATTGGGACTTTAAAAGGGCTACTTACCTTATGTTTGATAACACACATAGATACGATGCAACAAAGGGCAAGTGCATGAAGTTGGGTACCAATTTTCTGGCCACTTATGATTTTTTTTAAAAAAGACGCTCGTGTTATAACGTAAGCGCGTTATTTCATGTTAAAAACAAAGAAAAAAGTGAAATTATTTTCCCTGGACTACCAACCCAAAGGCTTGGAGGGAATTCCCAACAAGGCCAGAGACGTGTTTTTGCAAATTCTACAATTTTTCACATAACTGGGTTCGTGCTCACCATCAAGATTGCATCTAGTTCAATATTCACAAAATCAAAAACATGGGTAATGTTAGGTTCTCTCTTAGCTATCCAACGATGTAATTTTTTTGACTTTTTGACAATGTTAAGCCTTTCATCCATAATTTCTTTTGTTTGTATTTCTTTTTTTTCCAAAAAGTAGTGTTTAGTGTTTTTTGGTTATAAATTAACCATTCATCAAAATTTCAAATAAATTACACTTTTAAAAACTAGACTCCATTCTACAAATTTTAAAAAAAGAAAGAAAAAAAAATCAATTATTTTCAAAAAATTGTAGTGGGAGCACGGCCAAAATTTTGCTTTTCAAGAAGTGCCCAATTAGAAAATTAGTAAAAAATCAAATATTCATTAAAAAATTATCATAAAAATTTTGCACCAACTAGATGCTATTAGCTAACTTTTTACCATAGCAATTTTAAAAATACTACAAAAAAGTTCACCGTGCTTAGGTCGTACAAGAGTTGCTATGTTATGTTTTTCTGACAAAAACAACACCAATTTCTGTACATCCCTCTTTTGAACCCCTTAATCTCAACCATTTTCAAAATAAATTAGTATTTTAGAAAGTAGACTTGGAGCACTTCGATCCTTATTTTTGTTCCATCTCAAAATTTTGAGTGTAACTATCCTCAATTTCACATCCAAGGTCAGCATTTCATGATTTCAGAAAAAAAGTGGCCACTTAAGCCCCCTTTTTGGGAACCATCTTGGTGCACTTACCCCAAGGTATAAAAAACCAAGATGGCATTGTACCTAGTGTGATGGACTTTGATATAATAAAAAAATAGGAATATTCTTGTTCAAACCTGACATATCAAAACCTTGCTAGGATGCACCTAACAAAGCAAGTATTCTCCAAGTTATATTACAAGAACGTCCAACAAGCACACAAAATAGAAAGATAATGATCGATGCCCCATTCCTTTTTCTCTAAATCACTTTGATTAGACATCATTAAGAGTTCATTGGAATAAGCACAATAAGATAAATCAAAAAGAAAAGATTAATCACACAAACAAGTCAATGTTCTTCATACATCTAGACAAAGGGATTTGTTTTGTTTAGGATAAGAATTGAAATGACTGCCAATAGATAATGCCCATTGTAGGAAGGATACATCTTAGGACATGTTAGTGGATGGCGGCACATTGTTTTGTTTATCCAAAAAAAAATTCCAAAAGATAATTCCCATTGTAGGAAGGATGCATCCTAGGACATGTTAGTGGATGGTGGAAATTTGATAGGTTTTCCAAAAAGGCTATTGATATAAGGTTGATTGACATGTTTGCAAATAATCAAGAGTTTGATTTTGCATTTCAAGGTTTGAATTTTTCTTTTGATTTTGTGTTTAAAGCTTGGTTTTACTGATTGTTGTGGTTGTTTCTATTTTTATTTCCAAAGGATGAAGGTGATGATTGTTTTATTATGGATGATTGACTATTGTGGGTGAAAGTGAGATGAGATAGATGGAATTTTTCAAATATTTGGATGTTTTTGATGTTTTTGAAATGTTTTGAGCCTCTTTTTGGTATTTTCAAGATTTTACAAATGCTTTGATTTTCAAATTGTTAAATGTTTTGGGGTTTTCTAATATTTTATGAATAGTTTTGGATTTTGTGTCTCAAGGGCTAATCAAAGATTAGCCTTGCCTATGTTTAAGCTCATAGACGACGTAGTTCAGAATCCATGTTTCTAACATTTTTTGATTTTATGAATATTTTTGGATTTTGATATGATTTTGGATGTTTTTGGACTTTTGGATTTTTTGGTTTTTTTGAATGTTTTGGATTTTTCGCATGATTTTGATGATTTGGATGTGGATATGCATGATGATATCAATTTTTTTTTGGTATTTTGTTGAAACCAAGCTAGGGTTGATTGATCAGATTGATGGATTGATGATGATAACATTATTGAGGATATACAACAATGCAAGGATAATGTTTAAGCAACACAAGTATTAGGATGGATATCCCAAGATGATGAGGGACTCATTGGATTCGATTGATCAATATTGATGATGATAACATTGTTGAGGATACACAACAATGTCAGGATAGTGTTAATAAACACAAGCAATGGGAAGGATACCCCGAGATGGTGATGGATTGATTGGATTTGATTCATCAAGATTTTGAAGCTTGATTTTGGAACAAAATAATTTTGAATGGTTTGATGTGATGCTTGAAGTGCAAATTAGATGCGACTAATAGTGATTGTTTGGATTGATGTTCTATGAAAGATGAAGCTTGATAAGGAATGTCTTCTCATCAAAATGTGTCATGGGCTTGTGACTTGGATTCTTTCTCACAAGTGCTTTGACCAATTTAATTTCATGTTTTCCAATGTTCGGATCACCACATAAGTTGGAAGGTATAGATCAAGATTTATTCCCAGAGCAAGGTGCAAATATCTTCCGCCAATGTCTAACAATGCATGGAATGTCATGGGTGGATTCTTAGATAGGTGTATGGATGGAGGGATATGGATTATCTTGTGATAAGATAAGGTGTTTGGATAAAGAAAGATCATTTGGATAATGCTTCATGGCTTAGATAATGCTAGGCAGGATAGGGTTAATGAAAATGACTCATGTCAATATGTTTACCATAAGCAAGTGTAAAGTGTCCAGCAAATTTTTCATCAAGATTAAGATAATTTGGAAGATGGATGGATTGGATAAGATGGATGGAATTTTGGATTTATTATGGATGAATTGTTTTGTCTGACCTATTACCTTGAGTGGATAATGTTGGATATCTCCATACATTATTTCCTCTATCTAAATTTGGGATATATCTGATCCTGATGTTGACAACTCAGTTTGACTATAGGAATCAATAACCCACTCTTTTTGTGCAGTAATGTCAGGAGTAAAGGAATCCTACTCTGAATGAAGATCATCTACATGTCCATCCAAAGAAAGTATCTCATGGGTAGATGGAGGAGTATGTGTTATGTGGATATGATCATGTTATATAGATAGGAGAGTGTCCATTACATCATTGTAGTAGCTTAGAGATGCAAATTCTTGATCTTGACTGATTTCATAATTTATTTCAATATGTTATGTATCAAGTTCTTGACATGGGTCAGTTTCAAAGGATGGATTGCTTACAAAGGGTTCTTGGATATCTTCATTAGGCATGGGGAGTGGCTTAATATCCTTTTGATCTTTGATTGAACTTGGATCAAATGTTGAGTTGAAGATTCCTTCAATATTTGCAACCATGAGGTCGAAGGATGTCAATATGTCTTGGAAAGGACCATTGCTAGACTTTGGTGAAAGATGTTGATCATGCTTTGGAATGAATTCTTGAGATATGTACTCTAACTCGTTAGATGATGTAGAGACATTTTCAACATGATCATTGGTCGATGGATCAAAAAGTGGCTTTTGATGTATGCTGAGTTGATTGTTGGATGAGGTGAAAACATCTTCCAAGTGCTTATTAACAGATAGATCTTGATCATTGTTTTCGACAATTTGGTCAGAGAGATTGGTTGAATCCTAATCATTGTCCCCAATAGTTATAATTTTTTTATCAATGAGGTCTTGGATGAAATTGTTGAGTTGAATGCAATTTGATGTTGTGTGTCCCTTTATTTTGTGATACTCACAAAGGTGATTCTCATTATACCACTGTGGCTTTACCAGGGGTTCTTGATAATTCTCATAAGTGGGAATTATGATGAATTTTTCCTACACTAGTTGTTGCATGACCGATTCGATTGGTCTCCCAAAGGGTGTGTATTTTCATTTTTTTCCTTGTGAGATTTTACCTTTAAATTGATCTTGTGGTGATTGATTTTGGACAATGTTTTGATTTGTGATGATGCTTAGATTTGGTATGATAGGTTGAAATTTAACATTGTTGTTGTTGGGAGTCACATTTCCTTGATTTAGGTAACTTTGATTTTGCATGGTGTTACCTTGAATTGGATCAATACATAGAGTTATTAACATTTTTTTTGTACTTTGAACAACATTTGTATGATTTACAAACATATCTATTTCAAAGTTTACCAAGTGTGGATTTGAAATGTTCATGTTTGGAAAAATTGTACTTGGCATGTATGAATTTGGTGGGATGATGTTTTTTTGTGGAAGACTCGTGCATTGAGTGTTTGGTTGATAGATTTGTAGGTTTGGACTTGGATTTAAATCTACTGTCAGGAAAGGTGTTCCAAGCTTTTTAATAGGCATACTCGCATTTTTTGTACCATTGAGGTTTGTAGGAGATAATGATCCCATGTATGGATTGTATAAATGTGAGTGTTGACAATCAATTGGCATTGTAAGGCTTTGATAGTTTGGTTGGTTTAGACCACTCATGATGTATGGATCAAGTTTATATTACATGTTCTTCTTGTGTTTTTACCTTGTTGCAAAAGTGACCTCTAAGGTGTTTAGAACCATTGATGAGATGAAGGATTAAGGGGGTGAATGATATGGGTTTCGAACCTTTTAGGGACTTTGGATCAATGCTAGAATTAGGGTTTGATTTTGATTGGTTTGATTGGAAAATGAACTTGTAAAACCTAAGATGTTAGCTTTCTATCTGAGGATGAACTTGTCCACAAGGTGATAATTTAACTAAGTGTATGAAGAAGGATTCATCTACACACACTTAGCTAAACAAGATGATTTTTATTTTGATTTGAAAGGATTTACCAAAAGTCTAGTATGAATGATTTTTCCAATGGTTCAAAAGTTGTTTGTGAGATGAGATTTGAGTGATGTTTGAGATGATTGAAGTGTTTGATTTTGATCCTAGATGAACCTAAGAGGGACCTATTTACAAGACCAAGATAGTGAAGAACATTATTTTCTCTAAGATTAGTTCAAAACCAAAAGACCAATGTTTGCAAGAAAACCATATGACCAAAAGATGCCAAACACGTGCGTAGGGTCCAATTGTTTCTTAAATTTTCTTAATGAGTTCTTTTTACCACAAACATACTCTTTATTATCTTTTGAAACTAGATGTCCAATGTCCTAATTCTCTTTTATCTCACAAAGTGCATTATGTTGAAATCAAGGAAGTCAAGGCAAAGGTTACCTAATGTTGACCTTAGTAGGAGAAAATTGATATGAAATCCAAATGCTTAGAAGCCTCTAAGGATGAGAATCCCAAGGGAAAACAATAGCATGTGAATTCATTCAAGGATATTTGCTTCTCCTAAAGGGTTTGAAATTTGATTACAATGTTTAATGTTTTTTTTTTCCAATGTTCATGATCAAGCAATGTGTTTTGTTTCCAAGAACATGCACAATCCTATGGATATGAAAGATTTTATTTGTTGAATCCCCACTTGGACAAGTCCAGCTATGCCTACTTCTAGCAAATGGTTAGATGCTTGACCCCACTAGATCCCCTCCACGACACTCACTTATACGAGGCAACCAAGCATTAGTACCAATGAAACTCCCATGGCATACTTTCCATTTCTACTAAAATCTGTAAAAGTGTGGGGTGGCTTTAGAACGACCATTCTTGCACCAACAAATACATCAAGGATTTTGGACTTTTCTAAACAAGGGTTTTAATTCATACTTTCCATTCATAGGGATTGATCCATGCTTTGAGAGACCATTGTTTCCCTTCTCGTCAAAACGAACCATGTGATATTGGCCTTTGTTCTAGTATCCACACTTATATACAAGTTGCAAATACACTTGGCTTTAGTGTGTTACTGGTTGGGTTGTTCGCTTGGGTGATTATTTTTTCCCACAAGGCATGCGCTCTAAGATAAAAAAAAATTGAGCAAAACAATACCCATAACTCGATCAATCTTTGTTGCAACACAAAGAGAGAGAATGTACGCAATATTCTCCACTCACACTTGCAAGATGTTTTGTTCAATTTTAGGATCCAAATGAAATGTGGAGGAAATCACTTATGCAACTTAATATCACCAAAAAACTTTTGATTCTCAAGATCATCATGAGGCACGAGAGAAGTGCATACATCTTTTTGGTGGTATTATTTTGGGTAAGTGATTACAAGACAAAGAAGCACATGTTCATTTTATCCCTTCAAAGTAAGAGTGACTTCTTTTTAAAGCACCAAAATTGAGTGTGAAATTGTTTGTTTTATTTTTTAACCAAATACAAAAGCTAGTGGGTTTCTAAGTTAAATTTTAATCCAACTTTGAAAAATAAAATCAATCACTAATTAATTTTAAACCTAAATTGATTTAGTTAACTTAAAAAAGAAAAAAAAAGTAGCCAAAAATACTCTAGACTATTACAATAAGCATTTAAAAATGCTTTTTCAAGTCTCAAGTTCAATGTCCACTTCTCTAGCTTAATTTTTCTTGTGATTCTCTCATGAGAGAGACCAGCATAGTTTCATGATGCAAACCTGCAAACAAAGTAAAATCTTAGAAATGAGATTTATGTCAAGTAATCAATAAAAGCATACACAATTTTTGCACAAAAAAATTTACACTTTTCATGTAAATTTTTTGTAAAAAATAATGATTATAAATTTAAAAATCAAATTCTACGTAACTACAAGTTGGCAAACCAAATAATTGGCTACACAGAAAAAGATTTTAAAAGATCACTCCACCAAATCACATTATGTCTATATTATTATCATAACATTATAGAGAGGTCTCCAATAGTCAATGAAAGAAGTTTGAAATTCACCCCAACAGTTAGAAATTGGACTTAAATGCAACATTAGTGAGAAAATATCACACCCACTCCAAGTTGAGTGATTTTAATTCTACCTACCAGATATAACACCACCTAACAAAGATTTGGGGAAATCAGCCTGCAAAGAGTGATTAAGTGTTTTCAAAAGATCTCAATCAAGATTTTTGGCCTCCAGATGCTATGCGCAACCTACAAAGAGTGATTAGATAAACATGGAGTTACTTCTATTAAATGCAATCAACTAATCACCTCCCACAAGTTACTTTGATTAAATGCTAGTAGCTAGATATCCAAGCATAATGTGTAAGAGAACTACTTAGCCATAAACTTAAATCCAACAAAGATTGCAATATCCATTAAGAATCATTGTTGTATTTATTGCACAGCTTGGATAATGAATAAATTAAGTAGAAATCCACTTTATTGCATTGGAGAGCAACCTAGCAGGATATCTCAGGAGCCTAGTCAAATCATAGTTAAAATCATAGCTTAGGTTAGAGTTGTGCCTAAGGAAGATCATGGGCCTAGATATATCGATCTATTAGATACACAATTTCTTGTTTTCTCATACATTTTTTCTTCTCTACTTATTTTGAATCCCATCCATTAGTACTATCTGAGCTCTTCTCCTACAAGAACACAAAGATAAAGAATGGCATGGAACAAGGGGCCACTCTTTTACGTTGCATTCTTAGTTGTGTTTCAAAAGTTTCATTCTCAGAAAGGTTTGTTATGGGGGAATCATTATGCTAAATGCTTTATAATCTTACAATTGGTTTTAATAGAGTTGTGTTCATGTGGCAACCTTTACACACAGCTCTACTCACTTTGTAGTGGAGACAAATTTAGTGGGGTTACATTAGTGCACACCTTCAAATATACTATTGCAAGATAACAACGAAAGTATGGTGGTGTTCCTAAAGAATGGAGGAACTCATTCATAGAATGAACATACCAAAAAGAAAATTGAAGGTAAATAGCGGCCTATTCACTACCAATGCAGAGGAAATCAAACAAAATATTCAATGCCATGCCTAGATCCACAAATATCTTAAACCAATGCATGGTTTTGTTCAACTTCACATCCGAGGCTGAAGGTATACATAGTTACCAAAATCATGAAGCTACAAACACACAATATAGAAAATAACCGTTGATATGCTTACAGCTACTCACTTTTGGCACTACAAGTATTGATAGAAATGATAAATAAAACAACATCTGCCTCCACTTATTAGATTTAGGATGATACAAAAACATAAATTGTACCGCAAGTATCAATAGATTCAAGCACACACAAATCCATTGTTCATATTCACAAGTTTTTCAAATATTAAAGTCTAGTAGGAACCTAGCATTGCACAAGTACACAGCTTGCAAGGTATCATGAATACAAGGGGTCTACCACACTTTTATGAAATATCTTACTTGCTTTGTCGATTTCTCATTTATTTAACAATGAAGCAAGCTCAGAGATGAAGAATGGGATAATATGAATTTTCGTAGTTATCAATTGATTTCCAGAAGTGATTTTATTTAATTAGGAGAGAACTGCTCATAAGCTGGTACAAATAATAAGGGAAACTTGATTAGTGCAAACCATGTAGTGAGAGGAATCAAGAAGTCTTTGTTCAACAATGTTGTTATATTGAAAACTTGTTGCAATTTGTCCAAGCACTACACATAAAATCATGAGATTTCTAAGGAAAACCTATAAATGATGATGGAAGAAAGAGTTAAAAAGGAGAACAAAAATAGACATTGGGAGAGGCTGAGGTAAGATCTGCAAGAATTATGTAAACTACCCTCAACATGGTGATGTGACGTAGAAGATTTTGGTGAAATCTTGCAGCTTAGTGGAATAGCAAAAGAAAAAAATATGGTTCTCCCAAAAATGAAAATATAGGCTTTAGGAATACATTGACATTCTAGCATCAACTTTCCATAAAAAAATAAAATCACACCATAAAATTTTAATCCTGTGAGTTAAGTTTAGTTAGCCACACACTGTAAAATAGACAGAGGCACCGATTTTAATCAGTCAAAGCTGACTAAACTTTAATTTTATCAACTGTATGCTAATTTACATCTTTCTCTTGACCACAATAAAAGAAGCAAGAAAGAAGAGTATGATTTGAATTTAAGAATGTAGCTATAAATTCTATGATTTCAATGTAACTGCTACATGCTTAAAAAAAACTATAGACACATACTTAGCTTTAGTTCTTTGAAAGGTCTTTGAATCCAACTCCAAACACTTTGTACGACTATTGGAGGAGTTAGGCTCAAACACTTTGTATTTGAGCCCCACGGTGGGTGCCAAAATGTGAGCACTAACCTGCAATCTTGCTCAAACAAAGACAAATATTAGCATTTAGTTAGTTTAAACAAGGAAAATACAATGCTCCCTATGAAATTCATTTAATCACAAGAATAATGGAAACAAAGCAAAAAGCAAGCAAAAAACAATGAAACACTTATTCTAATGATCAAACCAACATCCCATAGGGGGATTGGTTCTATTTTGATGTGAAAAATAGCCCTTTCCCAACCCCTTTTTGATAAGCTCCAAATATGATGAAGATGCAAGATGATAAGCGATCAAGTTGTAGAGTTGTGGAGGATTAAATCAATAGAGAGGGTCTCTATTTATATAATAGAATGATAGAAGAATACAAGATAGGAGGAATGTGGCAAAAAATATGGTCCAATGGCATTGTGCCACTTGTCAACATTCCAATGGAGGGAGGTTGAGCACATTTTGATCAATGTGCAAGTTTGAATTTTGAATTTGATCAAGTGACATGTTTATGGGGGATGAAAGATGAGTTAAATACCAAGTTTGACTTGTGTAAGAGACATGTAAGAGCTCTTAAATTTTTTGATTGATGGACAAGTCATGTGGGAGGGAAAATTAAAATTGGGAGAATATTCCCTCAAAGATGTTGTTTTGAATGGAAAGGAGGAATTAATAAATCAATTCAATTGATTTATGTGCACAAGTTGCAAAATCTAGAGAAAAGAGGATTAGGATTAGCATTTAAAATCATGGTTTGATTAATTAAGATGGAGATTAGTTGATTTTCACTTTTTGACTTAGATACTTGGATTTAGTTAAATCAAATAGGAGGAAATTGATGCATTACTAATTTAATGAAATAAATTTGATTTATTTAATTAAATGAGGAACATTTGAAGATAATTAAATAAAACTAATTTATTTAATTTAAGGAGTATGACCTAGGATTTAATTAAACAAAAGATGATTTATTTAATTAAAGAGGGAAAATGAGGATAAAGGGATGATTAAGGATGACATGGAATTAGTGAATCCGGATTAGATGCATGATGTCAATTTTGTATATCTACAATATCATAAACTAAAAAGGGAAATGGGGAGGTTTTGAAAAGATCTCCCAAAATTTGTAGTTCCTCAAAAGCTTGTAATCTTAAAAAGACATAAAATTGAAAATTATACTATGGAATTCAATTCAAAACTTTAAAAAATAACATAAATTTAGAGAAAATGAGTCTTATCCATTATTTGAAAACTAAAACAACTTCCTTTTGATGACTAAAGGGGATGAAAAAAATGAAAACTAGAGAAATCAAAACCTACTATAAGAAAAAAAAAAAAAAAAAAAGTTTACATTTTCAAAAAAAAATAGAGCATGCACACAACACATTGTAACCTTATGATAGCATCATTTTTGTAGAAAATGCTTGCATGTTTAGATAATAAGTTATTGTTCTTTTTTTCTTAATAATAAGGAAACATTTTTTCTCTTGAATAATATCTTTGTAGGCGAATTTATAATTAAATTACTTATATTGTTAGATATCAATTTATTTTCACAATAACATGATAAAATTATATAATATACATATTTTTTAAAATTTTGGGTAATGTTTTATCTTGGGGTTTTATGTCTAATGTCTCTATACTAGCTATTAGTCAATCATTGAACTTCAATTATAATGTTGTACCCAGTAAAATTCAACAATCTTATATTTGAAAAGGGTTTATGCAAGTGTTAGAATTTTTTTGGTAGATAGCCTAAAAAGATATTCCTATCCACAATTTCTTTTGTATTTGTGGTAAGATGATTATTTTTTATTTATATCTAAGTTGAGTAGTTAGATTGGTTTATTTTTTAAAATTAGAATAAGATAAAATAAAATTTTAATATTATAAAAATAATAGTGGAAATGCTTAATGTAATGTTTATTCTTCTTGGTGTGTTACATGATGGGAAATACTATATAACATGATTTTATAGTGAGATTTTTTTTAATGCATATGAGGTTTTAGTATATGGATAATCCAATAGTTTACAACACGTCTACCCAGCAAGTAAGAAAATGAAACCTATGGCTACCATTAGCAAACCCAAACCACCCTATAGCTACATACCCATATTTTTCCAAAACAACTACTAGCCTTTACATGAGATAAACAAGTTATACCAGACCATAACCTAATACTAACTTTAGCTATCAATTACTAGCCCCAACATGAGGGGACCGTATCTATATTAGAATTGACACCACCCAAAAAAGAGAATCTTTAACTAACATCATAATCAGACAATTAATAGGTCCCAACCTCACCTAGGAAGCCATTGGCTAGTGTGAAGGACGTAGATTCTGACACACATCTCTCCCAAAATGAGAGCCTCAAATTGAAATTCCATTGGAGAAAATATACACCCACCTCCATCATCTACCTATGCTCGACCAATGACATGCCCTTCAGGTCCAAAATGAATGAGTATTCTTTCAATAACTCCTAGGCACATAAAATTGTGGTATATCTTTTGGACGTGGAACCCCCATATTTGTAGAGGGAATGCAAAGAATCTCTTCCAACCGACCATGTAATCCACTGAAAAATGCATTTTCACCAATACCTCTGCATCATTATTTTCCATTCAGATGTCAAGCAACATCACCAAAAAATGAGAAATGATAGTCATTTCCACCCTAAATGGATATGTTTTCTTCAGGAAACCTTTCCCCAAAATAATTTTGACTATGACCAAAATGACGGGATCATATTTCTTTTTCAAAAAACATTTGAGCCAATTATCAATGATGACCTCGTGGAAGGCCATTTTCATTAGATTGGAATCCAACATAATAGGTGTGTTGGTCCCAAATGTAGTCAAGGTCTCAGTAGAAATTTGCACTACAAACTTAGAGTGTTCCCCATGGCATTGAGTAGAACAAAGAAATTGGTAAAATTTGAAATAAAGAAAATTTGATCAAATCTACCACCCAACCACTATTATATTTTAGATTATGACACAAAATTCCACTACCATTTCATGTCATTATTTCTTGTTATGAGTGCCTAGTATGGGAGTATCCACGAGATGATGCTAGCCTTCCAAATCACTTATAGTAATATGTACTTGTGACTATAGAAGGAAATGTATTTCCAAATTATGTTCTTCATAATATGTTGACATCTTGCCATTATTAGGACATGACCATGCTTTAATGCATTTTCGGCACCCAACTCAAGCCAATCAAACTGACTTTCCTTCCCACCATGTGATGTGACTACCACCTAGTCAACAATAATTGCCATGTTATCCTGTCACCTAGGACGTCCTTATCATCATGTAACACACACTACTTAGGTGATAGTTGCAAAATCTCCACAATGCTTGGTGTGGAGAGTCACCCTCCCTACCACCCACTATCATTGTCTGGATCAGATATTCACTTCCTTGTGTGTTATACCATTGCCCCTTATGTTGGATAGTTTATCAGCTTCTCCATTCCCTTATTTGAAAATATGATTAAACATCACAAGTTCAAGGCCATCCGCAAAACTCAAATCCACCTCCAATTTCCCCCCCAACTTCCAATTCAACAGCTTCCTACTACGAAGAGCATTTATCACCAATGTGGAGTCACCTTCGATTACCACCTTCCTTTTCCCAAGCTCTTTACATAATTCTAAACCCAGGATCAAATCTTGAAATTCAGTCGCATTGTTTGTACCTACTAGGAGAGGAGCAGCTAGCCTACCCAATATGCTTGCTTTACAATCTCTGACTATGCACCCAACTCTTGATACCTCAAGGCTGCCCCTGGCCACCTTGTCAAAATTTAATTTTATGCACCCTACCTCAGGGGGTGACCAACTCACCATGCTCCTTTTTTCTATCGTCGATCTACCCCCTTCTCTCACAAATGTTGGGACTTTTAATCCATACCAACTTCTCCTTTCCATGACATCCCAAATAGTGAAATTCAATTTCCTTGAGTTTTGATCTTCCACTCACACATTTATTATTTCCATAATGCTTGCCTCATTTTTTTTTTGCAATATTTGTTTTGACATCTCCTTTTCCTTGAAGATGCATCTATTTCTCTCCTTTGAAACTTATCATATGACAATTGATGAACTCACAATCCATAGTCTACCAAAAAAATGACTTCTTATAATGTGTTGGGAAGCTTCTAAGCCTTTCCAAAAAGCTACTAGGGAATGCTAACTACCACTGAAGTTTTGAGCTTAACAACTTCCAACAATATTGAGTGTATGTGTAAATTAAAAACAAATGATCCCTCATTTCTTTTTCCTCTTTACACGCAGGGCATCTCGAAGGGCCATGATAACCCAACTTAGAAAACCTGTCTGTTGTTAAATCCCTACCTTGTGAGGTTGCACAAGTGAAAATGCAAGCCTTCAAAAGACAAAATTTGTTCCAACACAAATTAATTGGCAATCTAGATTCAAATTCCCCACCTCCAACCAAAATCTCATAGCCTTCCTTCACTTTATATTCCCCATTTGGTGATGCATTCCACCTTATTCTATCATTTCCATATATAGGATAGACCTTCCTCACTCCCATTGCCTACTCATATATTTCCAACACCTCATCCTCAAACCCCAACTGTCTTAATTTTATAGTGAGATATTTATTATTAAAAAAAAGGATATATCTAGAAACCATACATTTAACAAAATAAGCTACCTATACTCAAAGCATTTGATAAAGACTAAGCATATTATCTCTGTGTTCTCTATTCTCATAATACAACTCTAGTATTCAACAAAAGCCCCATACCAAATGGCCCTAAGTTCCCTTTTATGAAATAAGGGAGCAAAACAAGCCTCAGGCCAAAGGTACACATGTCACAATAGGATTGGACCACAAGAAGACAAATTCCCCAATTTAGTTATCTTTACATTTCTCATAGTGGAGGGAACTCAAAAAAGGAAAAGTTCATTTACATTCACCAAGAGGATTAACTTAGTCCAACAAAAGAACATGTCAAAAAGAATAAACATCTTCATAGAGGCACCTCAATTTCATCAAGAAAAATGGCAAACTCATGTGGATTGAAAATGAGTCAATATCTCAGTCAGCATTCCACATCACTAATAATTCACTAAATTTATATCAAACATATGTTTTATACACTTGTAACTTCTATGGCCAGACCTATACAATACTTGACCAAGTATATGTTTCATACTTCAACTCACAAACCAAGTTTTCCAACATACAACCTCCCCCATTCTTCATACTCCTCCTCAGATGGCCAATTAAAATCTATAATTTCATCCATGGATTTTTTGTAAGGAGCATACTTAGTTACCACTGCATTGGATTCTCTATCAAAATTTAAAAGAAAGCTAGTAAGAAATGTCAACCAATCCAAGGTATCATTGAAGGGATTAATATTAACCTCCTTGCATATTTCATTTACCCGGGAATGAATAAACTCATCCAATTCCCTTTCCACTCATGCAATGGCCTCAATTCATAATTGTTAACTTCAACATCCGGTAATGGTGACAAATCAGTATGAGTGTATTGAGATAACAATTCCACTATCTTTTTCTCAAGGGGGGCTGCATACCCATAGAACTTCTTCTAACTCAATCTACATACAAAATCATAAATAGGCTACACCAACATGTATTTATCTTGATTTTGACCAGCTCCTACCAATATTAATGTCAATATTTCAGATCTTGCAACCCATTTATTTAAGGTTGGTATGGCCAACGATTTATACTTCTTAGATAATCTCATTACTCATAGCATCAGGGTATAGTTGTCATACACACTATTGAGTCTAGCTTGAATCTTCTCATTTAGGTGTTTTAATGTAGTGTTGAAAACTTTTGATACATTCTCATACATTGCATCTTGGGTTCTTTCCAACAACTTCTTGTATGTCTCAATTTGCAACAACAATTGTTCTTTACCGAATGAGCTAGCACCTGACCCACTTGGCTCTTCCACTACAATTGATTTTTGTTCTTGACTATATGGCACCATTTCCAAGGATTGGATATGAAATGGATGCTACATAGATGTCATAGGAGAAGCTGAGATTGGGTGGCTTGAGCTAGGCTGACCTTGTTCCCTATGTACTTCCTCTCTTCATTTATAGAATGCCAGTTTACTTTCTAATGTAGCCACCTTTTGCTGACTATCGTCATAGTCACCCATGAGTTCACTATATTTAGTTTTGAGATTATCTCTTTCCAAAGTGAGACCTTCCACAATTGACTTGGTGAACCTGGAAACATTTACAACCATGTTTGTAGCCTCTAGAGCTCAAACACTCTTTCCACAAGCAATTGACCACTAAGTTATAATGGCTCTACCATGGCTGGTTTCTTAGATGTTGGAGATAGTGACCATATTGCTAATGCATCCCAATCCCCACTAAAGGTTAAGCCTCGAAGTACCATTTCCAATTCTGCTTCATTTTGTAGAAGGGGTCTCTCAGGCCTTCTTATGGCATCCAGAACAATAGCATCAATAATGTTCTAATCTACCAATGGTAGCACACCACTTTTCTTTACAAGCTCTCTGATCTGGTGGGCATTAATCCTTTTGAGCTCATCCTTCATAATATTTCTTACATTCGCCTCAATGACACTTTTAGGTGATTCAGGATGTAAGCTCCTCTCAATGGCCACCTTCTTTGCATAATCTACAATTTTGGATTTCCACCAGAAATCCTAGAATGCTAAGGTTTCAAATAAAATCCCATCCTCCATTAACTCTTTGCTAGCTTCAACTCTCAAATCATCTACAATATTCATCCCAAAAATATCTAGTTTCCCTAATCTGAGTATGCTTTGTTCTAAACTTCAAGAAGTTTCTCCTTCATGAGGAGGCATTCCAATCTACATTTCTTCAAGGGTGACAAAGATATCATCGTCATTTGTATCAGAATAATCAACCAATCATTTTTCTCCAATCCTTTGTATCTTGTGAGGTAGTTTCTTAAGAGGAGGAGAACTTTTAGGAGGTGAATCAAGATCAATTACAGGTAAAGAGGCCTATGTGGGAGGAGTTGACACTACACTCTCAGGAGATTCTGCTTTTAGTTCTTCAAAAATGACAGGGGCTACCGATTTCCCTTCCTCACTTGCTATCTTCTTCCTCCTAGAATAAATCCTCAATTGTTTAGGTGGTTGATATGTAGGCCTTTCTTCTAGTGCTACTTCAGCACTTTCTTCGACCACCATTGCATTTCCTTTATCAAGAACCTCTCGCTGCTCTCTCAAAACACCAACAATATTATCAAAAATGTCCAAGACATACATAGCCCTATTGAGATCACCTTGTATATTTGATAGAGGGTCATATTGAGGATTGTTCTTCTTCCTAGCTTCCATCATCTTCCTATAAGCCAAGTAATTAGCTTTCCTGTCATCTTGTTCCTCAGTGTTGAAAACATTCATGATGACATCCTTAAGATAGTTAGAAGCATGCACAAAAGTACCCATTTTCTTATCTGCTTTGAGTTTATTTATAAAGCCTTCAGGATCATGATTCGTAGGGTCCACAATCATCAGCTCATAAGGATCTAGTAGATGTTCTAATTCATTCAATGTCCCTTTTGTCACAATGTAATCTACAAATATTGTGCACTCTGGGAAGAAAGACCCTTTCCTTGCTGATTCAGGTAAATGTGTTTCCTATGCCGCTCTTAATTGCCTTATAATCTCAAGGAAACCTATCCTCAAGGGAACATCTACAGACAAAACATATGGGCCTAAAATACTACCATATATTTTGAATTTTTTTTATCTAGATACAAAATGAAATCTCCCCAGTTGTGACTCAAATTCAAATTTGGCCTTAGTTCCTTAGGTCTCAAAAACTCATGAATTTCCCTAGGGATTCTAGGGGGTTCATATATCAAGGCCATCCTTATCCTGTATGCAAAAGCATTTATAAACATTACAAATTTGTACTTCTTATCATCCCTATCCAAGATACGAGTCCAACTCTGAATAGGAAAATCAACTCCATCCTTCTTTCTTTCCAGGGTAATTTCCTTCTCAAAGGCTTTTTGTCCCTTATAAAGGAACATATACATTAACAATGAGTACAACTAGAACTTCACCCATTGTTTTCATCATTACAATTTAACCAAGCTTTCATGTATGTGATCAACTGAATAAGTGGCATAGTTATAAACAATACTAAATGTTGGGTATTTCATATGTGAAGCCAGGTAGCTATATTGTTTCTCTAATGTGCCAAGTGGATTGGCACCTACAATTTGGTAAAAAGAAGACACAATATTTTTGAAATAGTTGGCGAAATAGTTCATTGAGAGAGGTTCGAGCTGCCCATTATCAATCTTAACCTTCCTCCTTTGCTTCCCAGTTCCAACCATTGTAGTATGTTGGGGAAACATTTTTGATGTATACCCCTGTATTATTACACTCTATTCTGATAGTATCCATATTCAAAGGGAGAATACTTGAATTTCTTTGATAAAGATCAAAAACCTTTTCAATTTCTTCACTGGTTATTTTCGCCATAACCACCCCATCGTATGACCTAACTATCTATGAAACTGGATCATATTTTGATGCGATATCCTTCAAGAGATCCATATCCATGTTCACATTAGGGACAATCAATTTTCCCATATTCAAATTCCATGGGTTACTAAAAGGGGGCCCCAAATTTCTATTTCCAAACCAATGTTGAAACATCTACCATCCTGTGTAGGGTACCTTAGCATCCTTGATGAAGCAAGCTTTTTCTATCAAACCCTCCTTCACAGTAGGGCCACGAAACATGGCTCTGCCCTCTAGCTTCTTATTGGTGGATTGGGGTAATAGGTCGATGACATCTTGAGACAGGGATCTAGGCTGGGTGGAAGAAAAAGAAGCACTAGGAGATTTGGGAGCCATGGGTTTTCGTGCGCAAAGAAAATCCTAACAGATGAATTTTAACTATCTGACTCCTAATTGTAATTTACAGCCTCAGACAAGAGCTAATTTTGGCACTTTACAGGGCCACAACTTTTCAAAGATAAAAATTACCCCAATTTTAAAGCAATGAAAGAAGAACGAACAAACACATTCACTTTAAAAATAGATAAAAGCAAACCCTAACTCAGGAAAATTAAAAAAGTGTGAATTTGCATTTATGGTACTTACTACTTTCAACTATGTCGAACCCTACTTCCAGCTGGTACAATCTCTATAATTCATTTATCAGCAACTCCTATTATCTAGGACACATCTCTAGATCTCAAATAAGCAGGAATTAGCTGCATACAAGTTTTGGTAGGAATTGAATAAGCCTACTGGGCCACTTCCGCCATTAATGCTCACTCGCGAAAAGCAAAAGAATTACAATGGGTGTACTATGCAACTTTGAATATGAGCAGTTGATTTACAACTGAACTGGGCCTATTGAACAACTCTGATTGAGTCAAGATTGTTTGAATTTTCCTCATTGCTCCAACTCAGATGAATGGCCAATAGGAATTCACTAACAAGAAATTCCCATGTCATTATGGGCTCCACTAGCATGCAACTACAGAGTGTACGTGGTAGCTTCTCATGGGTCTCTCCATTCTTAAAAGACTTGCATCTCATTCCCATGAGCTAGCTCAGGAAATGGTGGTGATCATCTTTCATCGCTCAGTTGGTGTCGTTGATCTCAAGGTTCTTGGTATTGAGATGTGACATAGCGGGTGGGCCCACATACACGTGGTGAAATCTCTCTAACCTTGCAACATTTAACTTGTATCCATTTCAGATGGGCGAGCCAGTGGGGAATGGCCTAGATGGAGTCTTGTGATTTGGTAACTATTCAACCTGCACATGAAACAAAGTTATTTATAAAAGGGGGCCTTGACTAGGCTGATAAGGAAGACACCCTCATGAGTTAATGACTTAGATTTAAGTCATTCATAAATAAAAATTTAAATCTAATGCTAGGATGGATTAAAGTGACAGACAATCTCCAAACTTCGAGGCCAATCACAGATGCATGTCAATGGCTTAAAAGATAACTAAAGAAACCGACAATTGGGTAAACCAGTCAATGCATAATTATAATGTTCAAAGATGAAGAATTGAAGCAAGATAAACCAAGTAAAACCCTTGAACCCTATTGATAGGTATGTTTGACATCTGAATAACAAGCAAAAAAGACTCAAAATGTCAAGCATTTTGAGGGCTCTATCAGTGGCTCATGCTCAAGGATGCATACCCCTGGCGGGTATGGCGAGAAAAAAATCTCTTGGTGGAGCATACCAAACATAGAGGAAATGCAAAAGGAATGAGACTACCCAGACAAGGCAAGTAGACACAATAGGAAATAAACACACCAAACCCAATATACAGAATTTACAGAACTATACAATGTACATGGATATAGCCTATTTGAAGAGAAATAGGGTTTCAAGAATTGTCCATGTATAGGCATTTCCAGACATTCACTTGCAAGTGGCTGTAAGAAGTAAGAATCCTCCCCATGAATATTTGTGATTGAGTAAGGGCCCAACCATAGGGGATCAAACTTCCCATGCTTTCGTTTATCCTCTAGTCTGGCATTCCACATTAATACCATACATCCTAATTCAAATTTCCTTGGCACAGCTCATTTTTCATGTAAATATTTTAACTTGGAGTTGCATTTTCTCATTCTTCTTGTGTGCTTCTCTTCTCATTTCATCGAGCTCAACCAATTCATTCATTATGCTTTGCATATCATCACATATGTCAATAGCATATTCCTATACAAAGTTATACATCTTCATCAAATTATTATTTGCAATTCTAGCCTTGACTCGATATACCAAGTTAAAAGGAGAAAGACCAATAGCTTTCTTGATTGTGGTTCTATCTGCCCATAAAGCTAATTACAACTTTGAGTCCCAAGATTTCTTATTCTTTTTTAGGACTCTTTTGATGATCTTTATAAGGCTCTTTTTGTTGGATTTAGACTATCCATTCCCCTAAGGATGATATGGGGATGAATATGATATATTTATACCATGCTGATTGCAAAAATCTAGGAATTCTTCAGATTGAAAGCACATGGCATTATCAGAAACAATTCTTTCGGGCACACTGAACCTACTCAAGATATTACTCATCAAAAAATCTATGACAACCTTGCTAGTTTCTTTCCGGATGGGAATAGCCTCAACCCACTTTGTAAAGTAATCAGTTGCCACTAGAATCAAGGCATGTCCACCACTAGACTTCACTACCATTTCCCCTATAAAATCAATCCCCCATTGTTGAAAAGGGGTTGGTACTGAGACTGGTCTAAGGGGTAAATTACCTAAAAATTTGAGATTACTGGTGAACCTCTGACAAGCATCACATTTTTTGACATATTTGTGTACATCCTTGAAGACTGTGGGCCACTAGAAACCAACCCTCAATATCTTGTGTGTTGTAGTCTTCACCATATAATGGCCTCCACACACTCCCTTATGCATCTCAATCAACAAGTCTTCTGCTTGATCACCATCGACACATCTGAGGAGCACACCCTCTGGAATTCTCCACTATAGTTCGCCATCAATAATAATATATCTGATTGCTTGCAGCTTTAGAGTTCTTCTCTCATTGTTTGCAAATATTCAACAATTCTCTAATACCAACCACAAGTTTTCATATCACATATAGGAGCAATGTTCTCTTTGTTCCATCTCATTAATTTGATTGGCATCTAAATTATTTTCAGCCATGAGCTTGGCCAAACCTTGACCTCTGACAAATTTGGTGATCTGAATATCTATGTTAAATTCTTGGATTCTATTAATCCATCTACATCTCTAGCTATTAGTTTATTGTTCTGTAAAGATGTCCTTGATGGCCATACTTGGGACATAGGCCACTATTGTAGCACAAGTGACATATGTTCTAAAATTCTTAACAGCCTTTACTAAATCATAAGCATGCTTCTCAGTAGTATCATAGTTAAATTCAGCTGGCTACAAGGATTTGCTAAAGACTTAGGCAATTGGCTATTCAAAACCATCATCATTTTTTGTAGCAATACACTCACCATAGTATGAAAGGAGGAAAATGTGAGCAATTGGAATGGTTTTGAATATTCAAGGGTCTTCAATACAAGTCCAACTTTGATAACATCTTTTATAGCTTGAAAATATTTAATAGGCTCTTCTGACCATATTACCTTTTCCCCTTTCTTAAGCATTTCTGAAATAGGTCTGCTTATCTCCGCAAAGTTAGTCACAAATCTCCTCAAAAAAATTATTTTCCCAAAGAAAGTTTGGATCCCTTTGACATTTCTTGGTGGGGTAATTTTATCAATGGTTGCTATTCTTTTAGGATAAATTATAATTCCATTCTTAGACACAATATGTCCCATCAATTTACCCTCTTTAACCCCAAAGGAACATTTCTTTGGGTTCAAGGAGATACCATATTCTAGAGCTCTGATGAAAATATTTTCAAGATGGGAACAATGATCTTCCTCTTTCTTACTATGAGCAGTCAAATCATCTTGATAAATTGCAAGGAATAAATCAAGAAAGTCAGCACAAGCTACATCCATGGCCCCTTGAAAAGTGGCACCAGCATTTATAAGGCCAAAATGAATTCTAACATAAACATAAGTTCCCCAAGGCATTGTAAATGATGTATTATATTGTTCTAATTCCCTCACCATAACTAGGTTGTACCTAGAAAATTCATCCATCATGGACAACAATTCACAACCTATTACCTTTTGCAACATCGCTTCCATGTTAGGTAAAGGATAATTATCCTTTAATGATGCAACATTCAAATTCCTGAAATCCACACAAAGCCTTAGATCTTCATTCTTCTTTCTGATAGAAACCAAGTTGGATACCCATGAGGAATGCCTTATAGGTTTAATAATCCCTGCATCACTCAATTTCACAAGCTCTTCCTGCATTTTGGGACTTAAGGTAGGGTTAATGGGTCTTTGCTTTTGCCTAAATTGTTTTGTATCAAGTTATAAATGGATTTCATGTTGAAACAAGTCAAGTCCCTATATGCTTTCAAATCATCATAAGACCAGGCAAACACATTCTTGTATTTTCCCAACAAAGCAATCAACATGGTTCTCACATGTGCCTTCATGCTTTTACCAATATAAACCTTCTTAGGGGAATTATCTATTCCCAGGTTTATCTCCTAAAGGTCTTCCTTATGTGCAGATGTTTTTCTAGCACTTGACTTGTATGGGCCATCGAAAACCCTTTCAAGTGCAACCAATCCCTTGGGGATTTTTCTTTTTTAGCTGAATTACATCATTTCCAAACAATGTTTCCTTGCCATCCACTTCTACCACATATGAATTGAAGTCATTATCTTGATGCTCATACTGGTCAACATAATGTAAGAACCTTAGGATGTAATTATCATCCTCAAATACTTACCAATTGCAAATATTATCAAGCACAAGAGGTGTCGTCTATACCTCAATCCTTGAGTTACCATCAAAAGTCACATCATCAAGCTTAATGGAAATGTTGTCCAAGATGTCTGCTATAGCATTATGTCCTCTTTCTATCCATTCTATTCCAAAAGAATCAAATGCCTCGATAGTGTCCCAAAATTTATTTCTATATTGCCTCAATCTCTTGTCCTTGGTGACAAACCTAGACCTAACTTGGGAGACTACCAAATCCGAATCCCTAAATACTTTTAACAATTTTATCCCATGTTTGGAAGCAAGTTTTAAACCAAATAATATCACCTCGTATTTAGCTACATTGTTGGTACATGTAAATTGTGGTAAAAAGGAATATTTCAAAGTCTTACCTTTAGGAGATTTAAGAATGAACCCACCGCCTGAACCTTCTTTTGAGCAGGCCTCATCAAAGTACATAATCCATAGAGGATCTTTTGGCAATGTTAATGCAACCTCCTTAACAATTGGTGAAGGCTCAAGTTTTCCTTCTTCTTGCTCCATTTCTTCTACCTGAAATGTTTCCATACCAGTGTCTACAAATTTGATTATTGGGGATTCATCTAGCTCTTCAACATGCTCAATCATGTGTTTGAATCTTGATTCTCAGGAAATTTTTACATCCTTGTGGTCAATGGAGAACGTGGAAAATGACAAGTTGCATTGCATAATCCCTCCCATAGAAGCAGACAATTGTCTTGAAAGTAGCATTCCATATGTTGGTTGAATATCCACCATTGTAACACTCATAACCAGCTCCTCTTTTGCGAAAGCAGCCAATCTGTATGGAACTTCATAGATTACACCAATAATAGGGACCTCTCTAGAATCCATGACATAACATTTTCCATATGTGCTATTGAACTTCAAGCCCATTTCCTCCATTATTTTGATAGGCATAAAATTGTTTGAAGCACCTAAATCTATCATACAATTTCGAAGCACCTTTCCATCAATGATCAAACTCAAAAAGAAAGGATTAACTAAATTTGGGTTTGCAATGATGGTGGTTCCCAAGTAAATTTCAGGATTCTCATTGACACTCGCCCTCACTTTAGAATCTTTTACCCAACTCTTACTTGTTTTAGGTACATCAACTTCCACTTTTTGTTGGTTACCCCCAAGAAACTGTTAATAATAGCCATTTTCTTGTGCTTGTGGTCATTGATCCTCATCATTTCAAGGAGCAGAACTATGACCCAGATCTAAGATAGAACTTGAAACATATCACTGGGAGAATAACCTAGTACTTGTGGAAGTACTATTTCCTAGGGGACCACCACATCAACCTTTTTTTTAACCTTTTGCTTGGTAGGTTTTAGTTCTTTGGCTTTCAAATCTGGTTGTACAACCTCAGCAACAACTTTTTCCTTACTTCTTTTCTTAACCCAAATTCAAATTTCTTTATTTTCCTTGCGCTTTGTCTCTCCTTTCTTGTTATCTGTCTTAACACCCTTACTATTTGCATTATTCTCCTTAATGAATATACCTCCTTGATGACTTGGAGTGCTACTTACCACCCTACTCCTAAGGTGGAGATCATTTCTTGCTTGAGCTGTAGTAGCCAATGCAACTATATACCTTTGTATTTCTTCATTAGAAGGTCTCCTTAAAGAAACATTACATGTCTCAAGATTATAAGTTGTGTACTCATATTCTCCTTCTTCATCAGAGAACACTTGTTGATGGTGAAGAACTAATCCTTTTCTTTGCATATCCTCATAATTGGTGTCAACATCATCACTAGAAGAATAGTCATTACACTCCATATCGAATCTAGTCATAAATACATTCGCAATTTCATCAGAGTCATGAGGAGAATTAGTATCCTTTTGATCATCTTGAGATTGCTCCATGGATTTGGAAACTACACATTGATGCAAGGAATGGGGCATTTCACAAACTTCACACCATAGTATTTATTCTACAACATTTGTAGTGTTTTTATGCAATGGATCTAGTGTTGCTTGAAAATTATTTTTGTTATTCTGTTAAAGTTTCCCATTATGCCAACTGGTGTGATCTAGATAGTCTTGTAGTCTCGATGGCCTCTCGTTTCTCTGAAATTGAGGCTTATCATTTCTAGCCTACTTCTGCAATAGGTTTAAGACTTGGTCTAACTTCTCCTCTAGGCTAGTAACTTTAGAGACCTTCTCGTTCTGAACCTTTGAATTCTTAGAAGACTTAGGGTCATCTTTTCAACCCACCTTTCCAGATGCCCTCCTATTATTTTCAATGTTTACTGCCATTTTGTAAGCCTCTCTTAGAGATTGTGGATTTTTATCTCTAAGAAAGTAGCACATTTTAGAATCATAAGCATTACAATAAACCACCAGAAATGCCCTTTCATTAGGTCTTAGAGACCCAGGGACCTTATACATGGCCTTTTGAAATCTCACATTGAATTTTGTGGCCATCTCATTATGACCCTTTTTAATGTTATTGGAGTCATTTAGTCCGAACTAAGGGTCAATATAATCACCATACTACTATCTAAAAGCTCTGGAGAATGAATCCTTGGAGTCAATACTCACATCTAGAAGGCTTCTATACTAGTCTCTTGTATCTTATGTGAGGGACTACATAAAGTATTTCATAGCTACATCCTCATCCCATAATTCAAAGTCTTCAATAAAACTTTGAAATTCCTTCAAATGATCTTCCCCATTAAGGGCATTATTGCCAGTAAATTTGGGCACACGCTTTTTGGCATTGTCTGGCACTAGATTTGGGTAACCACGAATATTTTCAAATCACAGTTGTCTATACCTATTAGTATGCAATAGTCTCCTACCTATAGGACCTTCTTCCTCATCATGGTTATCCTTATCTCTCCTTCTTTCACCATCATGTTGATGTCCTCTAGATTGAGAATCACTATCACTAAAATGGGCAGTACTATCCTTATTTTCAAGTTGTGAAGAGGAGCTAGAAGGATTACCAATCGATGAAACTTTTTCACTGGTATGGGGGTTTGAAGAAGATGAACGACCTTCAGGGATTTGGGTTTCAAGGATGGGATCTTTCAGGGTAGATTCAAGGAAACTAAGCTTCTTCTTCATTTCTTTATTCACTACCCTTAAAGCTTCAATTCTTTGGTCTTCCTATTTCTTCATTCTCCTTCGTTAGTTTATCAAAGATCGAAATAAAGTCATCTTGAGATGTATCTTTCTTTGAAACCCCTCCATTAATGTTTACCCCTTCATTAGCTTTTCTTTCATTCATAGGATGTTTCCCTTTATCAACATCTAGGGATTCTTTCTTAGTATTCTTGGGAGCAGGGGGCAGTGGGATTGCATTTTTTTTAGTAGCCTTGGGTCATGGGCTTTCAATAGCCTTATCAACTACAAGAATTGTAGGAATTCTACCTACAATTTCTTGTAATACTGGGACATTTTCTGGGTCAACTTGAGCAGCCAACTTTTCCATTGCTTCCATCTCCTCAACCTTCCTTCTTAATGCATCCCTTTGAATTATAGCATCTCTAATAATTTTTTCATGAGTAGCCTCCCTTTTCTTCCTATTTTCATCGCATTTAGAATTCCTTTGATTAAGTAAATGCACTTCATTTAATACTTCTTCTTCATCTGGCAGAGTAGATTCCCTATCAGATATAACTATATTTTCAGCTCAGGAAGGAAGTGGATCATGGGAGTAGACATCTCTAGTCAATAAATCATCATGGATAGGGGTGTATGGATGGGAATTTGGGGTAACATATCCTTTGGCTTTGGCATGCCTAGCATTAACATTATCTCTTTGGATTCTATCCCTTTCTCTTCACCTTATAGCTTGCATACCAGGGTCAGAGGAATACTTGATGTATTTACAACAGTCTTCGTATAAACCCCACCCCTTGCCTCAAAATTACTATCATTGAAATCTACTAAATCCTTTTTTAGATCTTGAACTACTGTTAGAACTCATTTCATGTTTAAGGGTAGGATGAGGTGTAGAATTACCTTTTCCTGCATTCTTTTCCTTTATCCATTTTCCTTTGTTCTTAGATAATTCACCCTCCAACTTCTGATTTGGATTCTTCTTTAGGTAACCTCACATTCCTTTCATTTGAGCCTAGCTTCCATTTAGCTTTGTCACCTTCCTTAATTTCTTCACACTTTTCTTTCTAACTTCGTGGATATCCTTAAACACAGGTTTACACTGGTGTAGAGACATCAAAGTTGTCACCCAAGGTTCTTGGGAAAGATTAGTAGCAATTTTGTTACATTCTTCACAAATAGTGATAGATCTATGGAAATGAAGACAAACTTTGACACCTATGACATATCTTTACATGAATTTTGAATGTACTCTTTTCAGAAAAATGGGTGGGAAATTTATCAGGATAGTAGACAACATATTGGCAAAGCTTGGAGGAAAATGTGACAAATAGTTTCAATTGACTAACTCTATGAGCAATTACCACCATATAACATGGTGATATGTAATAAGTTGTTCTAGAGAACTAGTAATTATAATACTTACATCCCCAACAGAGTCACCATTTTGTTGGTTGTTTTCACAAAAAACCAATTAGGTCATAACAGGTACCTATGAGCTTTCCAAGCTCAATTATCAAATATCTACTAGACAAGTGGCCTGCTAACGAGATATGGCATTAATTGCTTTATCTCCTGCACTTTGGGCTCTGCAAAAGCTAGGAGGGTAATCCCACAATGTCTATTATACTATTGGCCGAGAGACAATTCGCGTAGCCATTGTTTAAATTTAAGAAGGCGTATTCTCTTTTTCTTTTTTATTCAAGGGGTAAATGCTTTGACCGGGCTCTGGGCAAGATACAACCACTCCAAGAATACCACCCCAGTAGAGGTTTTAGACCTTAGTGGCAGAACAACAATGCCACCTTTAGGCTAGCACACCATGCCACTATTGGCGATTAAGAGGCCGTATTCTCATCCATGGCTAATAAGTTGAAATTCATCAGAGGTTGGAAATTCCCTAAACAAATTACATAGTGAGAATACCAAGACAACACATATACCACAATTTAAAGTTAGATCGATGATTATTTATTTAAAAATATTGTTCCTAGAATTCAGTTACTAGGGTCATGAAATATTAAAATGATTTCAGTGATGCCATTGATATCTTTGGGCTATGAGTCTGAGCAAATTGAAATATAAGGAGCATTTAATTCTGGACACTCAAGATCTATGCAATATCACTTAGCAACTCGCAGATCAATAACCGAATTCTAAAGACTACTTATCACATCCCTAGATCATGCATAAGAATTCATGATTTGATTCAAGCAATTTAACTTCTATGAACAACAGCTAAAATCAAAACACATATCAAAGTATGAAATGATGAAAAATAATGAAATGATCCCTAATCAGTATTTTCATTAATAATTCACATACACAATCAAAATGGAGAGACTATAGACTTGGGAAATCTCCATTATCATTCCTATATATCCAAAAACCATACATTTAACAAAATAAGCTACCTAGACTCAAAGCAAATGAGAAAGACTAAGAATATTATCTTTGTGTTCTCTATTCTCACAATACAGCTCCAGTATTCAACAAAAGACCCATACCAAATGGCCCTGAATTCACTTTTATGAAATAAGGGAGCAAAACAAGCCTCAAGACAAAGGTACACATGCTACAATAGGATTGGACCGTAAGAAGAAAAAATACCCAATTTAGTTATATTTACATTTATCAAAGCGGAGGGAAATCAAACAAGGAAAAGTTCATTTACATTCGCCAAGAGGATTAACTTTTTCCCAAAAAAGCACATGTTAAAAATAATAAACATCTTTATAGTGGCACCTCGATTTCATAGAGCAAAATGACAAACTGATGTGGATTGAAAATGAGTCAATATCTTAGTTAGCATTCCACATCACTAATAATTCACTAACTTTATGTGAAACATATGTTTTATACATTGTAACTTCTATGGGAAAAGTAATACAATACTTGACCAAGTATATGTTTCACACTTCAAATCACAAACAAATTTTTCCAACATACACCATCCCTCATTCTTCATACTCTTCCTCGGATGGCCAATCAAACTCCATAATTTCATCCATGGGTTTTCTGTAAGGAGCATACTTAGTTACCACTGCATTGGATTCTCTGTCAAAATCTTCAAGAAAGCTAATAAGAAATGTCAACCTCTCCAAGGTATCATTGAAGAGATTAATATTAACCTCCTTGCATATTTCATTTACCCAGGAATGAATAACCTCATACAATTCTCTTTTCCACTCATGCAATGGCTTCAATTCATAATTGTTGACTTCAACATTTGGTAATGGTGACAAATCTGTATGAGTGTATTGAGATAACAATTCTACTATCTTTTGCTCAAGCAAGGCTGCATACCCTTGGAAAATTTCCTCACTCAATTTGCATACAAAATTATAAATAGGCTACACCAACACATATTTATCTTCATGTTGACCAACTACAACCAATATTAATGTCAATCTTTAAGATCTTGCAAGCCATTTATTTAAGGTTGGTATGGCCAACAATTTATCCTTCTTAGATAATCTCATTGCTCATAGCATTAGGGTATAGTTGTCATACATGTTGTTGTGTCTAGATTGAATCATCTCATTTAGGTGTTTTAATGTACTACTGACAACTTGTAATACATTCTCATACATTGCATCTTGGGTTCTTTCTAACAGCTTCTTATATGTTTCAATTCACAACAACAATTATTCTTTATCGAATGAGCTAGCACCTGAACCACTTGACTCTTCCATTGCAACTGATTGTTGTTCCCGACTATTTGGCACCATTACCAAGGCCTGGCTATGAAATGGATGTTGTGTAGATGTTGTAGGAGAAGCTAAGAGTGGGTGGCTTGAGCTAGGTTGACCCTATTCCCTTTGTACTTCCTCACTTTGTTTATAGAATTCCAGTTCAGTTTCTAATGCAGCCACCTTTTACTGACTGATGTCATAGTCATCCAAGAGTAAACTATATTTATTTATGAGATTATCTCTTTCCAAAGCAAGACCTTCCATAATAGACTAGGTGAACCTGGCAACATTTACAACCATGTATGCAGCCTCTAGAGTTGGAGTATCAATAACTCTTTTTACAAGAAATTGACCACTAAGTTCTGACAACTCTACCAAGGCTAGTTTCTTAGATGCTAGACATAGTTACCATATTTCTAATTCATCCCAATCCTCACTGAAGGCTGAGCCTCAAAGTGCCATTTCCAATTCTGCTTCATTTTTTACAAGGGGTATTTCAGCCCTTCTTATGTATCTAGAACAATATCATCAACAATGTTCCAATCCAGCAATGGTAGCACACCACTTTTCTTTAGAAGTTATCTACCCTACTAAGCATTAATCCTTTTGAACTCATCCTTCATAATATTTCTTACATTCACCTCAATGGAACTTTCAGGCAATTCAGGATGTAAGTTCCTCTCAACAACCACCTTCTCTGCATAATCTACAATTTTGGATTTCCAACAAAACTTCTGGAATGTTGAGGTTTCAATAAAATCATCATCCTCCATAAACTCTTTGCTAGCTTCAACCCTCAAATCATCTGCAGTATTCATCCCACAAATATCTAGTTTCCCCATTCTGAGGATGCTCTATCCTGAACTTCAAGCAATTGCTTCTTCATGAGGAGGCATTCAAATCTGCATTTCTTTAGGGGTGACAAAGATATCATCTTCATCTGTATCAGAATAATCAACCGATCCTTTACTTCTTGTGAGGTGGTTGCTCAAGAGGAGTAGAACTTTCAGGAAGTGAATCAAGATCAATTACAGACAAAGAGGCCTGTGTGGGAGGAGTTGACACTACACTCTTAGTAGAGTCTACTTTTGGTTCTTTAGAAACGATAAGGGCTACTAATTTCCCTTCCTCGCTTGCTATCTTCTTCCTCCTGGAATAAATCCTCAATTGTTTGGGTGGTTGATATGTAGGCCTTTCTTCTAGTGGTATTTCAACACTTTCTTTGACCACCATTGCCTTTCCTTTATCAGGAACCTCCCACTACTCTCTGAAAATACCAACAATATTCTCAAAATTGTATAGGTCATACATAGCCCTATTGAGATCACCTTGTATATTAGGTAGAGGGTCATAATGAGGATTGTTCTTCTTCCTAGCTTCCATCATCTTCCTATAAGCCAAGTACTTATCTTTCCTCTCATCTTGTTCCTTAGTGTTGAAACAATTCCTCGTGATATCCTCAGGATAATTAAAAGCATGCACAAAAGTACCCATTTTCTTATCAACTTTGAGTTTAATTATGAAGCCTTTAGGATCATGATTCCTAGGGTCCACAATCATCAATTCATAAGTATCTAGCAGATGTTCTAATTCATTCAATGTCCCTTTTGTCACAATGTAATCTATAAATATTGTCCACTCTGGGAAGAAAGACCCTTTTGTTGTTGATTCAGGTAAATGTGTTTCATGTCCACTCTCAATTGCCTCATAATCTCAAGGAAACCTATCCTCAAGGGAAAATCTACGGGAAAAAAATATGGGCCTAAACTACTACCATATATTCTAAAAATTGTTTCATCAGGATACAAAATCAAATCTCCCCAGTTGTGACTCAAATTCAAATCTTGCCTTAGTTCCCTAGGTCTCAAAAACTCATGAATTTCCCTAGGGATTCTTTGGGGTTCATATATCAAGGCCTTCCTTATCCTGGATGAAAAATAATTTCTAAACAGTACAAAGTTGTACTTTTTATCATCTCAATCCAAGATATGGGTCCAACTCTAAACAGGAAAATCAACTGCATCCTTCTTTCTTTCTAGGGTAATTTCCTTCTCAACGACTTTCTATCCCTTATACAAGAACATATGCATTAACCACCAGAACTTCACCCATTGTTACCATCCTTGCAATTCAACTAGGCCTTCATGAATGTGATTGGCCCAATAAGTGTCATAGTCATAAAATACTACATGTTGGGTACTACATATGTGAAGCTAGGTAGCTATATTCTTTCTCTAATTTGTCAGGTGGATTGGCACCTACAATTTGGTAAAAAGAATACACAATTTTTCTGAAATAGCTAGTGAAATAGTTCATTGAGAGAGGTTTGATCTCCCCATTATCAGTCTTAACCTTCCTTCATTGCTTCCCAGTTCCAACCACTATAGTATGTTGGGACAACATTTTTGATCTAATGAATACCCTTGTATTATTATACTTTGTTCTAATAGTATCCACATTCAAAGGGTGCATACTTGAATTTGTTTCATACAAATCAAAAACCTTTTCAATTTCTTCACTAGTTATTTTCACCATAACCACCCCATCTTATGACCTGACTATCTGTGAGACTGGATCATATTTTGATGTGATATCCTTCAAGAGATCCAAATCCATGTACATGTTAGGGACAATCAGTTTTCCCATAGTCAAATTCCATGGGTTACTAAAAGTGGGCCCCAGATTCCTATTTCCAAACCAATGTTGAAACATATTCCATCCCGTGTAGGGTACCTTAGCATCCTTGATCAAGCAAGCTCTTTCTATCAAACCCTCCTTCATAGTAGCGCCACGAAACAAGGCTCTACCCTCTGGCTTCTTATTGGTGGATTGAGGTAATAGGTCGATAACATCTTGAGACAGAGATCTATGGTTGGGTGAAAGAAGAAGAAGCACCAGTGGCATTGGGAGCCATGGGTTTGTTGCGCAAAGAAAATCCCAACATAGGAATTTTAACTATCTGACTCCTAATTGCAATTTACGGCCCCGAACGAGAGCTAATTTTGGCACTTTACAGGGCCATGACTTTTCAAAGATAAAGATTGCCCCAATTTTAAAGCAAAGAAAGTAGAATGAACAAACACATTCACTTTAAAATAGATAAAAGCAAACCCTATATCAGGAAACTAAAAAAAGCATGAATTTGTGTTTATGGTACTTACTGCTTTCAACTGTGTCAAACCCTACTGCTAGTTGGTACAATCTTTGCAATTCATTTAACAACTCCTCGTACTATCTAGGACACGTCTTTGGATCTCAAATAAGTAAGAATCAACTACACACAAATTTTGGTAGGAACTGAATAAGCCTATTTAGTCACTTTTGCCATTAATGTTCACTCGCGCAAAGCAAAATAATTGCAATAGGCATATTATGCAACTTTGAATATGAGCAGTTGATTTATAGCTGAGTTGGGCCTCTTGAATGACTCTAATTTAGTCAAGATTGTTTGAATTTGCGTCATCGCTCCAACTCAGATGAATGGCCAATAGGAATTTGCTAACAAGACATTCTCGTGTACTTGTGGGCTACACTAGCCTGCAACTATAGAGTGTATGTGGCAACTTCTCACGGGTCTCGCCATTCTTAAAAGATTTGGATCTCATTTTCGGAGCTAGCAGTGAATGATGGTGATCATCTTTCATCGCTCGGTTGGCATCATTGATCTTAGGGTTCTAGGTATTGAGACGTGACATAGCGGGTTGGCCCATGCACACTTGTCAACATCTTGCTAACCTCGTGACATTTAACTTGTATCCATTTCAAATGGGTGAGCTAGTGGGGAATGACCCAGATGGAGTCCTGTGATCTGGTAACTATTCAACCTGCACATGAAACAAAGTTATTTATAAAAGGGGGCCTTCACTAGGCTGATGTGGAAGACACCCTCATGAGTTAATGACATAGATTTAACTCATTCATAAATCATAATTTAAATCTAATGCGAGGATGGATTAAAGTGATCGACAATATCCAGACTTCGAGGCCAGTAATGGATGTATTTAAATGGCTTAAAAGATAACTAAAGAAACTAGCAACCGGGAAAACTAGTTAATGCAAAATTATAATGTTCAAAGATGAAGAATTGAAGGCAAGAAAAACCAAGTAAAACCCTTGAACCCTGTTGATGGGTACGTTTGACATGTGAATAACAAGCACAAAAGAATCAAAATGTCAAGCATTTTGAGGGCTCTATCAGAATCAACAAATATTTTATACATAAATTGATTATTCTACAAGACCTTTATCTATAACGTAAAATCCTATAAATTTTAAATAAATTGACCTTAAAATAGCAATCTTAATATTATTCCCTCATAATGTATGTGGCATGTTCTATAGAATAAAATCATAATTGGATTCCTCATAAAGTATGGTAGAACCTCATTCTTACTAAAAAATAAAAATCTATTATTAATCATAAAACTATATCTTCATAATCTCATGATTGTTTTAATTTAATAGGAAATGATCCCATTTTAAGAAATGAGTTGTAATTTTTATAAATAACAAGGAAACACTCTTTTATAAACAACCTAGAGCCTATAACTGACCTCTAATGGATAGTGTATTTTGACACATCCCCTAATGTGATGTGAGGATTTCACTTAAACTCCTGCATAAAATATATTATTCCTATGCTTTTCTTACACTTTCTGTTATGAGGTTTTGTTCTATTTTTTCATCCATATGTAAGGTCTCTAGTAAATGGGACATTTTTTTTGGTCCTCACAACAACTTATTTTTTAAGTTGCTATGTTATACTTATGTAATTTTAGAAATTTTATATTATTAATAATATTTTAGGCCTTTTTCCTTTTATCTAAAAAAATAAGAAACTTGATGTTTGACCTAATCATGGGATAACATGGTCAATAGTGGCATGGTATGATGGTTAAGTTGTTGAGGTATTTTTCTTGCCACCAAGGTTCAAACCCCATTGGAATGTAATTGTTGAATTTTCATAGAGATAACATGATGTAATTAAAATATCTCCATCTTCCATATGAATTTATTTTTATTTAATTTTCTAATATGTTGAAAAATAAAAAACTCCTAAATATAATGTTCATTATTATTTGAGGTGTATTTGATATTACATCATCCATTTTTATTAATGTCACTTGTTAAATATTGGTTGTGAGGTTTGTTCTAAGGTATGAGAAGTTGGATGAATAACATGGTAAGCTATTAAAAAAAATCTTTTCATTTTGATTTTATGAACAAATGGAGAATAATTATTTATAATATTTATAAAGATGGTGAATACAAATATTTTTATTCTAGATTAGTTCTAATGATAAAGGTGTTCATATGTTAAATATAAAAAAATCTTAAAAATAAAGGTATGATATTTTAGATGAAGTAAAAGATCCTCTTTAAAAGAATCAACAAGGATGGTATCATATATAAAATCAATGTGCCACATGAAAATGAAATAATCAATATTTTTTAAATTAACTTTTCAATCTTTCTATTGACATATTACAAAGGGTTAATGGGTATTTTTAAGAAAAGTTTTAGTATATAATACACTTATTGAACTATTTTTTTCAATTTTTATAAATTATTAGTTTTGGTTTCTTAAAATTTATTAAGTATTAAATTTCTAAATATAAATATATATGGATATTTAAAACTTATGTAATATTAATATGAATTACTTTCCTTTAAATTGTTATGAATTCAATAATAATTATATACAAATGATCTAATATATTTCATGATCTTCAATTTTAATTAATTCAATCAATTTTAAATTTAAAAATGGTGATATAATTAAAATAAAATCTAAAATTTTTAGAAACATTCAATATTTAAAACATATGATAAAAATTGAATATTTAATAAAATTGAAATATTAAGAAAGAGTATAAAAACTATAATATTGAAAGGAAAAATGAGAACTAAATATATTAAAATTAAGATTCTATGAACATAACTGCAGTATCATAAATTATTAAATGAACCCCTAAATTATTTCTCTTTTAATGATCAAACTAGATTGTAACTATATCTTGAAAAGTAGTATACATTTGAGAGTCCTAAAACATTAGAAGTAGAATAATATGATTGTTGAATGAGGATGAATGGTAGGAAGAAATGAGATTTAAAGAAACTTCATTCAAATTTTAATTCTTGTAACATGTCATGTTTAAAATTTAAATTTATTAGTAATACTTATAAGTTTCACATATGTAATTTTCAATAAAAAATATATTAATATTTTAAATATACTTATTAATGTGTTATCTCCTTTTTTATTTTTATACATATAAATAAACATATATGTATTTTATATATAATAAACTATTTTATACATGAAAACAAATATACATATACATAAATGTATATATGTTATATATATAATAAATTTAATTAGAATCTTCAAGAAATTGAAAAATATTTCTGATATAAAAAACCTTAAAAATCTGACTAGTACAAATTTAATATCTAAAATATTAAAAAAATATATAATAATTTAGTAAAAATCTTGAAAGAGTCGAAAAAGATCTAATACACTTGAAATTTGACTATAAAAATGATATTATAAACAAAAATCCCTTCTTAAAATAAATTAAAATTTTACATTAGTTTATAGTAAAATGTACTTTCTATCAACACGTAAAACATCTAAGAACGAGAATTCAAATATAGTCTTGAAATAACTATGAGCTAGTGATAGTTGCAAACGGTGCAGGAACATAACAATTTGAATTGATCATAATTAGCGATAGGCTGTGGAGAATTCCACCAGAAAAGTACTGTCTGATTTTCAGGCCTCTCCTGCCAGATTGTAGGCTATTATGGGTGAAATCCATGAGAAGAATTCTTGTCTGATGCCAAGAAGAAAATTTCGGTACTGTAATTAGTATTTACTCCATTCAAGTGGAATGGTGGAAGGAAGTATAGGGGTGGCCGGGGGGAAGTAAGGGGTGTCTTCCTTGTACAATGCTTGATTTGGATGGGCACATCGATTTCCACAACACCCACATCGCTGCTACTGATTTTGGGAACCGCAAGATAGCTCTTCCTACTGGAGTCCTCTATCCTTGCTCGGTAGTAGACATTTTGACTCTTGTTGAATCCATTTATAAGTTAGACCGCTCTTCGAATCTCACCGTCGCAGCAAGAGGCCATGGACATTCACTGAACACCCAGGCTCAGGTTGAAGGTGGAATTGTGATAAACAGGGAGTCATTGAAGGATGGAATAAGAGTTGACAAGAAAGGAATGTATGCAGAAGTGGGAGGGGGAGAGCTGTGGATTCACCTTCTCAATGCCATGCTTGAGGCCTGATTGGCTCCCAAGTCCTGGATACACTATCTATATCTCATAGTTGGAGGGACGCTCTCTAACACTGGCATTAGCGGCCAAGCCTTCTGCCATGGTCCCGAGATAAGCAACGTTTATCAAATCAAAGTCCTCACAGGTATACTTGTTAGCCGATAGGCTATTATAGGTGGGAAATCCCACCAGAATCGTTTACTGTCTGATGCCGATAGACTATTCCGGTGGGAAAACGTATGTGTGCATTCAAAGCCTACAATAACAATAATGGTAGGGGGAAAAGAAATTTGGGTAGATGTAGAATCTTCCTAATGAGGTCGATTCTCATTATGGTAATCAGGCGATGTAGGTGGGAGGGCCACCAAAGTCATCGATTTGGCAGAGGGTGCAGGTATGGGCACCCTAAAATAGGGATGGAACCCCTCTATCTCTACATAGAAGGATGTTGATTTTGTAGAAGAAAAATAAAAAAAATCTTGAGTCATGGTGGGAATGCTGAGGATTCTTGATACGAAATGCTTGGGGGATGCGTAGAAGCTGGGGAAAATGAAAAAAGAGGAGTGGATTATGTTGCAAGGAGGGAAAATGAAGAAGAGAAGGCGAAGAATACAGAGAAGGAAAATAGGCAAGGGGATTCGATGATGAGGGGATAGGTAAAGCTTGTCACTGAGGAGGCTACTCTCCCTGCTCCCAAGCGTGGGATACCCATATTCGTATCTCAAAGGTTTGTTGCATCTTGAGGTGAATCACGATTTATCTCTGTTGTTTTGAGGGCGCTTCTTAGATGAAATGAACAGATTGAGAGTGGAGGTGATGAAGAACAAGATTCTTTCCTGAAAGTCTTTATGTCTAGTTCAGTCAAGATGTTTCCTGAGATTTCAGTTTCATAACGTAAGTCCACATCAGTACATCGAACCCAATGTGATTTTAAAGTCTGTTTCAGGGACTGCGAGGGTGTTTGTTCTCAGCATCTTAGTCAATGAAGCTGTGGAGGAGGCAGATGCCCATTGCTAAGTTGTTCCAACGAATGCAAAGTGGGGAAATCTTCCAAAAAATAGTTCGTGTGCCCTGTCCATGCGTCCACATCGTCATATATATCTACCAGGGTAGAGTGGGTACTGGCAAAGGTTGTGGAATCTCAACTACATAGAATCATGAGGTAGGTCGCTTGCCATGATTTTAGCCTAAGAAAAAATTTAAAATGGAAATTGGAAATCTATATATGGCCTGATCTCACCTCTTTTATCGTGTATTTATCTCATTCAAAAGCAATCATGTTGTTGTTTGTTAAAAGAGAGTTTTGGTTCTGTTTCCTTTATCTGTTGGTGGTTCATATACGACATGGGTTACTTTTTATTCTACACTTACCAGTCCAATTCTTTTTCCAACTAAGTTCATGTGCCTTTTATATGCTTTGCATTTTTCATGCATGACAAAGATGGCAGTTACTACTTTACAATCTGATAAAAATACTGCCCCGCCCTCCCCCCTTCTATCATGTGTTGATGGATGTCCGTACCCTATTTTGAAGCTCCCATTCTGGAAAGTGTTAGGAGATTGGCCTTATACCAGCCAGTTGCATTTTCTTAAGAGTTTCGAAGGCGTTTCCAACAAATCCTTTCTGTGCATATCCTGTAATTATTGCAATTCCTGAGATCACATACCTTTGAGGAATTCGGTCAAACAGTTCATGTGCCTTGTCTATGCATCTACATTTTGCATACACGTCTACTAGAGCATTGCAACTATAAGATCTACCAGAAACCCTCCTTCCATAATTCTTTAAAGGATCTTCACACCCACTAAATCGCCCATTTTGGTGTAGGCAGGTAGGATGTTGGCAAAGTTGTGGAGTCCGGCTTTACACTTGTAAATTGCATTCGCTTGAAAATTTCTAAGCAGTTCAAGAAATCGTTATTGAATAAATAAATGTTAGCAAATAGGGCAACGGCAATACATTCTTGAAATGGTGCAATTCAAAGTTAATATTGTTCTACGTTGAGAGTACTCAGAAGAGCAATACAATACTAATGTTATTTAAAAATAAATAGCTTGGAAGAAAAACAAAAAAATGGGAGTCTTGCTGGCATGTTATCCCCCACCATCTCCTTTGTAAACAAAGAAGAAATAATCTAAAAGCAAGAAAAGAGGAATCTTTGACTACAAACCAAAAAGAAAAAATAACACTTTTAAAAGCCTTTAAATATATAAAAAGGAAATACAAGATTTTGAGTATGGGAGGGCATGATATAAGTGAGATTCTCTTGAAATATAATTTTAGTGAGATTTTCTTAAAGAAAAGAAAAAGGGGAGATTTATTTATATATAATTTATTTTATTTAGAGAATTTCATATTATTATCAAAATTTTATTAATTATTACATTCTAATATTTGTATATAATAAAAATATAAACAATTTATTTATTAAAGAAAATTAAATTAAGATTCTTTTATACTATTGGACCAATACATGAATTGATTCAAGATAGAATCAATTATGAATGTTTATTTATCCAGTTTATTTGATATTATTTTCTCATAGAAACATGTCACAAAATTTTCTAAATTGGACATACTTGTAGTATAAAAAAAAGAAGCATAAAGATACAAAAGGGTGATTTATCTACCATATTCTTTTCATGTTTGGAAATATTATGTTATTACATGTGCATGCATGTAAATATAACATTTGTTGATAAACAGTTAAAGATAGAGGTGTTTGAACACATGTCACATCTCCAATTTAGATTGTGTAACTGTATATCCAAACTTTAGTCAAAGTAATACCAAAAGAAAACTTCTTGCATTATCATTGTCAATGTCTATTGTTACAATCTGTCAAACGTGTCATGTTTAGCTAGAGGATGTACTCTCCTAATTAACAAAGCTTGTGTTTTGATAGAGGAGCAAAGAGGTGATTTATGGCAATGAGTATGCTTATATTAAAATAAACTTGGGTTCCTCTGTTTAAAATGGACTTAAAATGACTTTAGAATATATTAAAGTTAGCTCATATATGAAACGAAATGTGTATCTTAGTTCATAAATTAGGGATGGATTAGGGTTGACATCTCTTATTTTGTTCTACTATCTTCACCCCTTCCCGATGGTGTTTAAAGTGGTTGAATTACAAGTTTATGTAGGTAAGTGACCAACTTTAAAAGAAGGAAAAAGAAAAAGAAAAACAAAACTTAGCTCTCTTTATTTTCATATAAATCACATTATATATTTACGATCTTTTTACTTTATACATGTTTTATCTTGGTTCCTATGAATGCTCTTTTTAGAGTTAAGAATGTAATTTAATATTCCTTATGTATTCTATATATTTAGCATTAAACATGGCATTTTATTAAGGTTTCATTTTAGTCAATAAATATATATTAAAAAGAAAACATGAATACTAAGTTCATCATTATCATTTTTATAATAATTGAATTACATATTATCATATATGTATATAAATAATTTAAACTTCTTAATTTATAAAATAAAATGAATATGGAGATAATATTAATAATACAATTAAATATGCATATATGATTTTAGAGATATTAAATGTAATATTAATGTCAATATTAGTATTGTTGATATTAGTAAGTAAAGCATTGATATTAATATTTAGAGCCACATTACTAGCGTTATCGTTAATAGAAGTGAAAGCCATATTAATATTAATATTAAGGGAAAATAATGGCACATTAATATTATTACATTGAAAAGGATTAGGGGTCAATGGTGTATCATACCTCCTCAAATTTTGAGATGACTAAGTAAGCTATTTAAATAATGTGAGGTAAGCTAATTAAAGGCAAGGTCAAATATAAGGACTTGACCATGTACGAATTTAAGTAGGTCCCAATTGTTATTAACGTAACCTAACGAATTGTAACTAAAGGTTTATTAATATTTAACAAGGGGAGATGATTATTCCTTGATGCTAATCATGTGTGATTTAGCGCCTCCTCATTGTGGGGTTATAAATTAAATAATTGGTATTTGCCTAATTGACAAGGCCAAAAAAAAATTGTTGGGATTTTTGCTAACCATTCCATTGCTTTTGTTTTGCAGGTCTTGAAAACAAATGACATATATCATAGAACCTCATCGTCAACCGCCAACAATTGTATTATACATAACCAATCTCTTGAGTTAGTGATTTTCATGTATCATAAAATAGCTTTTGTATTATAAAAACATTTCCCCACAACATGCAGTTTTCCATTATGTTAATTTGTTCACAAGGTATACATTAACCAGCAACAACTGTACTTAATCCAATCAACCTTTTAAGTTACAGGTCTTCTTTCATTGTACAAAAAATATTATGCTCTGAAACCATTTAGCATAGCACACCAATTTAAATAAAGTTCCATTTGTTCATATTCAAATCTTCTCACATCCCATCACCAATTGAATTTTGCTATAAATACTTAGTCTTAAGAAAAACAATTTACATTTTCTTACAATTTCCACCCCTACACTTCAATATATTGCTAGAGTATATCTTGCTATCGGCGTAACAATTGCACCTCATTGAGGTTGCAAGCGCTAGTAATTTAAAAGTCTAACAATGAAGGAACAAGTGTAATAATATTTATAAAATAGCTAAAATATATATATAATAAACCCTAATGTTGATTATGGATCCAAAACAAAGATATTATTCAAGATACCTGGTAAAACTCAAAATGGCATCATAGAATGTGAGAGGTGATTTCAAATAAAATAATGAATTGTTCGTCCATTTCCTCCTCGATCTTATCTCATATTTAAATCTACTTGCTCTCAATGACTTTTTCTTTGATATGAAAAAGTAATAATATATAAATATTTTATTTTTCTTATTTAGTATAATTAAAAGAAAAATTTAATATAGGTCTCCTTTAAACATCGCCATAACTCCATGAAATGATAAGTTAAATGGTATGTTAAATTATGTGAATAAATTCACATAGTAAAAAGAATTATATTGAATTCAATATTTAATATTTTTTAGATAAATTTTAATAACTTAATAATTTATCTAAATTAAATTTATTATTGATTATTTTTATTGTTTTAATAAGATGGAGTTTAGTGTAGAATGAGAATAGATAGTGTAGAAGTATTTATTTCTTCTTTATTAAATTTGTGAAGCTAAACTTCTTATGTCATTTAAAAGTGAGTATTATTATAATGTTCAACACTAGTTACATCAACACCTATTAAAAAAAAGAAAAAATAGTATCCAAAGTTTATCAAATAGAAATATTGTGTCTAAATACACTAAGAATGAATAATAGGGAATTGATGTCTTTCTAAATAGGCCTCTTCGAATGGAAAAACACCTATCTCTCTTAGAACCAACATGATCACATAGTACAAAAATGGGTAGCTCTTCAGGTGGTGGTGATGGCGGTGGTGATTTTTCAAATTCTGAAAAGGCGAGAGATCAGGATAATGCTTAAAGCAATAATGGTGGACCTTGTGCTGATGTGAAGGTGATGTCAAGCGGGGCCCTTGCTGCAAGTAAGCTAAGTGGTTCCCCTTTTGTGGCTAATGTTTTTTTCTAATGGAAAAGGTGCTCCAAAGAGTGTCTGCCCAACGCACTCCCTAGTGCCTGGCTCTAAAAATGTGGTACTTGGCTCAAAAACTTTAGGGAATGGCCTGTCCTCAGATGGGTGTGATGGGACTCCTAATGTGGAGGGTCTTGGGCTTGGAAAAACTAAGAATGCTCTCTCGTTGAACTCCTCTCTCAAATGGTCAAATCTATTTGGGTCTAAGCCTAAAGGAAAAAGTACTTCCACTCCAGTGCCTTTTGTTGCTAATAAAAATACTCGGGAGTACTCTATTTTTGTTTCAGACTGTATTGTTGAAAAAAGAATGTCTAACATAGACATGGCTTTGCTAGGTAAATCTGTTGGTCATCAGCCTCATATTGAGCTAGTGCACAAGTTTACTTTGACTCGATGGAAACCTAAAGGACAAATAGATGTGGATGCTATGAGCAAAGGTTTCTTCTCTTTTTCCTTTAACTGTGAAGATGATATGGTGATGGTGTTGATAGGGGGGTCGTGGTTCCTTGGAAAGTCATCCTTGATGCTAAAGAAATGGGAAATGGGTTTTAATCCAAACTTGTGCTCTTTCTTGACTTCTCCGGTTTGGGTTAGACTACCTAGCCTCTTGCTAGAATTTTAGGATGAGGAGGTGTTCAAGGGGATTGCCAACATGTTTGGTTTTTTGTTGTCGATAGACCAAATGATGGATTCAAGGAAGCAGATGGTTTATGCTAGATTTTGTGTGAATGTGGAGCGATCACCTGATTTTCCTTCTATGGTGAAGATTAACTCTAAACTTGGAGTGTGTGAGAAAATGGTTGAATTTGAGTCGAATCCCTTTTCCTGCTTCCATTGTAAAAAATTTGGCCATTGGGCCAAGAAATGTCCTCTCAAAGTTCCTAAGAAAATGACTAAACAATGGAGAGAAAAAAAAGAAACCTCTAGTTTAGGAGGTGGAGCCTAAAGGTGTGCCTCCCTTGGAGGTTAGTTAGGACAAAAATCTAGATGAGTTTGATAATAAGGTGGTTGAATGTCAGCCAACTCAAGGGGAAATGAATCAGGAGTTACTAGTTGAAAAGGTATCCTTGTCCCCTATGCCTAATGTGGATAGGTCAGTGTTGTTGGAGGAAAATAATTCATCTATGATTGTTGAATCTGGTTCTCCTCTCTTGGGGGCGAGGATTCCTCATAGTCATTCTTCTATGTTTGTTGAATCTGGTTCTCCTCTCGGGGGGGATTTCTCAAAGTGTGGTGTCAAAAATAGAGGGGTTAGAAATGAAGCTTGATGTTAAGGATTTTGAGCAGTCAGAGGAAGTGGACAACATGCCTTATATTATGGTTTGTGGCTGCAATAGGAAGAAGCATTCTCCTTCACCAGGAGTTGTGACAAGGAACCGATAGAGAACAGACAGTGGGTTTGAGCCACATGGTAGAGGTCGACCCCTAGCTAATGTTGCTAGGGATAAAGAGAGTCAGATGGATATCACTGATGGCAAACAAAGAACTTTGTTGGACATGTGCTCTAAGATCACTTCCCATAAACTCACATGAAGATTATTTCCTAGAACATGAGGGGTTTGAATCACCCTCATAAGCATGATCTCCTGGCTAATTTGGTAAGAGATCATCGCCCTGATATTTTTTAATTCAAGAAACTAAAATGGGTATGGATAAACTCTCTAGGTTGAAATTGAAGCTCTTTAAAGATTGTGGTATGCATTGCTCTGAGGCGGTGGGTGCCTCGGGTGGGAATGTAACTTTTTGGAATCTTTGGGTGATTAGAGGTGTGGAGGTGTTTAATGATAGTAATGATGTGGCTACTTCTTTTTTCCACCTTCATGATAAGTTTTCCTAGAAATTGTCTAATATTTTTGCTCCTAATTGTAAGAGTGCCAGAAAAAGGCTTTTGGAAAATCTTGTCTCTTTTAAAGTTTGTCATAATATTGGTAACTGGCTAGTTATTGGATATTTCAATACTCCATTGCATGATGCTAATAAGATGGGTGGTTCACAAAATATGTATGATAGCATATTTGACCTTATGTAGTTCATTAATGATTCAACTCTTCTTGATATGGATTTGAAAGTGGTTTCCTTTACCTAGTTGAATAGGGATGTGGGTGATGCCCTTATCCAGGTCAAGTTGGACCATGCTCTTGTAAACCCTGAGTGGTTAGTCCACTACTCTTGCTCTCTTTCTGCTCTGACCAGATTGGGTTCAGATCACTTCCCCTTGGCTCTGTCTATGGATTTGCTGGGTGGTAAGAAGAACTTTCCTTTTAGGTTTGAGAAAATGTTGACATGTCATCCTGATTTGGGAAATTTGGTTGAGTGGTGGAATATCAATGTGGATGGGTCAACTATGTATTGAGTTGTTAAAAAGCTGGCTAATGTTAAGCTTAATGTTAGGAAATGGAATCACACATCCTTTGGTCATTATTTTCTAGAGAAAGATGGGGTTTCTAAGGAGCTTCACTCAGTTCAACAAGTCATTCAATTGTATGGGTATGACCAAGATTTTATTTTGAAGGAAAATGTTTTTCTTTCCAAATTGCATAATATTATTGCGAATGAGGAGGAATCTTGGAAGTAGCATTTGAGGATTATGTGGCTAAAGAGTGGTGATAGAAATACTAAGTTCTTTCATATTTCTACATTGAAACGCATGCTTCTAATCGAATAAATTTGATTAACTATAACAACCAAGCTCTAGAAAAGGATGTTGGGCTGCAAAATGTTGCGACTTCCTATTTTTCTCAGTTGCTTTCGGTGGAGGGAGAGATTGATATGGCTAGTCAAGAGGATATTCTAAGGGATATTCCCCAGCTGGTGGATGATGAAACCAATAGGTAGTTAGTTTGTATTCCTTCAGCAGAGGAAATTTGGTGTGTTGTGTTCTCCTTTGAAGGTAATAAGGCCCTAGGCCCTGATGGCTTTCCCATGTTTTTTTGTAGTTCTTTTGGGAAATAGAAATATTGTGTCTAAATACACTAAAGAACACTAAGAATTAATAAATGAATAATAGGGAATTGATGTCTTTCTAAACAGGGCTCTTCAAATGGAAAAACACCTATCTCTCTTAGGACCAACATGATCACATAGTAAAAAAATGGGTAGCTCTTTAGGTGGTGGCGATGGCGGTGGCAATTTTTCAAATTATGAAAAGGTGGGAGATCATGATGATGCTCCAGGAAATAATGGAAGATGTTGTGTTGATGTGAGGCTGATGTCAGATCAGGCCCTTGTTGCAAGTAAGCTGAGTGGGTTCCCTTTTATGGCTAATGTTTTTTTCTGATCAAAAAGGGGCTTCAAAGAGTGTGTACCCAATGCACTCCAAGGTACCTGGCTCTGAAAATGTGGTACCTAGCTTAGAAAAGTTAGGGAATGGCCTTTCCTCAAATGGGTGTGATGGGACTCCTAATGTGGAGGGCCTTGGGCTTGGCAAAACTAAGAATGATCTCTTTTTGAAATCCTCTCTCGAATGGTCAAATCTATTTGGGTCTAAGCCTAAAGTAAAAAGTACTTTCCCTCTGGTGCCTTTTGTTGCTAATAAAAAGACTGGGGAGTACTCTATTTCTATTCCAGACTGTATTGTTTAAAAAAGAATGTCTAACATGGACATGGCTCTACTGGGTAAATTTGTTGGTCCTCGGCCTCATATTGAGCCGGTGCGCAAGTTTACTTTGACTCGTTGGAAACGTAAAGGACAAATAGATGTGGCTGCTATGGCCAAAGGATTCTTCTCTTTTTCCTTTAACTAAAGATGATATGGTGATGGTGTTGATGGGGGGCTCGTGGTTCCTTGGAAAGTCATCCTTGATGCTCAAGAAATGGGAAACGAGCTTTAATCTGAACTTGTGCTTTTTCTCAACTGCTTTGGTTTGGGTTAAAATGCCAAGCCTCCTGCTAGAATTTTGGGATGAGGAGGTGTTCCAGGGGATTGTCAACACGTTTGGTTGCTTTTTGTTGATAGACCAAATGAAGGCTTCACGGAAACGGCTGGTTTATGCCAGATTTTGTGTGAATGTGGAGCAATCAACTGATTTTCCTTCTATGGTGAAGATTAACTCTAAACTTGGAGTGTGGGAGGAAATGGTTGAATTTGAGTTGATTCCCTTTTCCTGCTTCCACTGTAAAAAAGTTAGCCATTGGGCCAAGAAATGTCCTCTCAAAGTTCCCAAACAAATGACTAAACAATCGAGAGAAAAAGAGAAACCTCCAGTTGAGGAGGTGGATTTAGTTATACCTCCTACTCAGGAGGTGGAGCTTGAAGGTGTGCCTCCCTTGGAGGTTAGTCAGGACAAAAATCTAGATGAGTTTAATAATAAGGGTGTTGGATTTCAACCAACTCCGAGGGAAATGAATCGAGAGTTACAAGTTGAAAAGGTATGCTTTTCCCCTATTCCTAATGTGGATAGGTCAGTGTTGTTGGAGGAAAATAATTCATCTGTGATTATTGAATTTGGTTCTCCTCTCTTGGGGGGGCAGGGTGGATTCCTCATAGTCATTCTTCTATGTTTGTTGAATTTGGTTCTCCTCTCAGGGGGATTCCTCAAAGTGTGGTGTCAAAAATAGAGGGGTTAGAGATGAACCCTGATGTTAAGGAGTTTCAGGAGTCAATTTAAGTGGAAAACATGCCTTATATTATGGTATGTGGCTGCAATAGGAAGAAACATTCTCCTTCACTAGGATTTTTCACAAGGAACCAACAAAGAACAGACTGTGGGTGTAAGCCATGTGGTAGAGGTCAGCCCCCAACTAATGTTGCTAGGGATAAAAAGAGTCAGATGGATATCGCTGATGGCATGCAGAGAACTCTGTTTGACATGTGCTCTAAGAGCACTTCCCATAAACTCACATGAAGATTATTTCTTGGAACATGACGGGTTTGAATCACCCTCATAAGCATGATCTCCTTGCTAATCTGGCAAGAGATCATCGCCCTGATATTGTTTTAATTCAAGAAACTAAAATGGGTATGGATAAACTCTTTAGGTTGAAATTGAAGCTCTTGAAAGAATGTGGTATGCATTTCTCTAAGGTAGCGGGTGCCTTTGGTGGGGCTGTAACTTTTTGGAATCTTCGGCTAATTAGAGGTTTGGAGGTGTTTAATGATAGTAATCATGTGGTTGCTTCTTTTTTCCACCTTCATGATAAGTTTTCCTAGACATTGTCTAATATTTATGCTCCTAATTGTAAGAGTGCCAGAAAAAGGCTTTGGGAAAATCTTGCCTCTTTTAAAGTTTGTCATAATATTGGTAACTGGATGGTTATTGGAGATTTCAATACTCCTTTGCATGATGCTGATAAGATGGGTGGTTCACAAAATGTGGATGATAGCGAATTCGACCTTATGCAGTTTATTAATGATTCGACTCTTCTTGATCTATATTTGAAAGGGGCTTCCTTTACCTGGTCGAATAGGCATGTGGGTGATGCCATTATCTAGGTCAAGTTGGATCATGCTCTTGTAAACCCTAAGTGATTAGTTCACTAATATTTCTCAAATTTCCGCTTTGACTAGATTGGGTTCAGATCACTTGCCCTTGGCTCTATCTATGGATTTTCTGGGTTGTAAGAAGAACTTTCCTTTTAGATTTGATAAAATGTGGACATATTATCGTGATTTGGGAAATTTGGTTAAGGACTAGTGGAATATCAATGTGGATGATTCGACTATGTATCGAGTTGTTAAAAAGCTAGGTAATGTTAAGGTTAATGTTAGGAAATAGAATCATACATCCTTTGGTCATATTTTTGTAGAGAAATATGGGGTTTATGAGGGGCTTCACTTGGTTCAACAAGTCATTCAATCATCTGGGTATGACCAAGATTTGATTTTGAAGGAAATTTTTTTTCTTTCCAAATTGTATAATATTATTGCAAAGGAGGTGGAATTTTGGAAGTAGCGTTCGAGGATTATGTGGTTGAAGAGTGGTGATAGAAATACTAAGTTCTTTCATATTTCTATGTTGAACAAAAGGCTTCTAACCAAATAAATTTGATTAACTATAACAACCAAGCTCTGGAAAAGGATGTTGAGTTGTACAATGTTGCGGCTTCCTATTTTTTTTAGTTACTTTTGGTGAAGGGAGAGCTTTATATGGCTGGTAAAGAGGATATTCTAAGGGATATTCCCGATCTGGTGGATGATGAAACCAATAGGCAGTTAGTTTGTATTCCTTCGACAGAGGAAATTCAGTGTGTTGTGTTCTCCTTTGAAGGTAATAAGGCCATGGGCCTGAATGGCTTTCCCATGTTCTTTTTCAGTCCTTTTGGGAAATTATTGTGAAAGATGTTGTGGCTACTAAGGATTTTTTCAGATTGGGTTCCTTTTTAAAGGAGTTGAACTCATCTTTTATTGTTTTGATTCCCAAAAAGCCTGGTGCTGCTTGTTTTGAGGAATTCCATCCTATTAGTTTGTGCAACTTGATCTATAAGATTTTCTCAAAGGTTTTGGCATTGTGGTTGCAAAAGATTTTATCTATCATCATCTCTCCTCAGCATAACGGTTTTGTGGCTAGTAGGAATTTTTTTGATTTCATTCTCTTTGTTCATGAGAATATTCATTCTCTTTCTGTTAATAAGCAGGATGGTTTCATCCTCAAGTTGGATTTACTCAAAGCTTATGATTAGGTGGATTAGGGTTTTTTGTGTAAGATCCTTCTCTCCTTTGGTTTTGGGGAGAAAATGGTGGCTCTGGTGCATCAACTTATTCCTAGCCCTTGGTTCTCTGTGCTCATCAATGTGTCTCTTTCTCCTCTCTTTGATTTCTCTGGGGGTTTCCAGAAAGAGGATCATATCTCTCCTTTCCTATTTATCATTATGGTTGAGTCTTTGGGTCATCTTATCCAAAGATTTGTTAACTCTAGTCTTATGTCTGGGTTAGCCCCTTCTTATGCTAACCTTGTTTTCTCTTATCAACAATTTGTGCATGATTCTCTTTTGCTTGGGCAGGGGTGTATTAAGGAAGCTAAGGCTATCAAATAGATTTTATAGATGTATGAGGTTATATCTGAGTAGAAGGTTATCTTATAGAAGAGTTTTATTTTCTTTTTCAACACTCTGATTCAAAGAAAAATTAAGATTGCTAGAATTTTGTAGTGTCAAATTGGTGAATTGGCTGCTTCTTACTTGGGGCTCCCCGTATGCTCTAAGGCTCCTGATTCTTTTTAGAAGGGGTTGATTGAAAAATTTAATTCCAAGTTGGCTGGGTGGAAGGGGGCCTTATTGAGCCAAGCGGGTAAAGTTCAGTTGATTAAATGCACCTTTTAGAATATTCTGGTGTATGCTCTTAGTCTCTTTCACATGTTGAGGAAATTTATGGATATCTTGGAAGGAATTTAGAAAAAAAATTATAGACTAGGGTTGAACATAAAAAAATAACTCATTTGGTAGCTTGGGATGATGTCTGTCAGCTGAAAAAGGATGGTGGGTTGGGAATTCACAAAATAAGACCATTTAACATTGCCCTTTTGGGAAAACAATTGTGGAATCTCTTATTATCCAAAATTGAGTGGGAAAAAATTAGTTGGTGTAAATACTTACATGGTGCTGATGGGACTCGTGATGTTGTTTCTCATGAGTTTAATCCTCCAAATGGTTATGTGCTATGGAATTGTATGTTGAAGACTCAAAGGCTTATTGCTAAGGGTCTCTTTTGGAAGATTGGGAATGGGAGGAGTATTTTATTTTGGGATGATAACTAGCTTGGTAGTGGGCCACTTAAGGATCAGCCTTGGGCTGATCCCTTTATGGACCTTTGTGTGCAACTGTTTGGCATATTTGTTGTTGATTATATTGATGGAGGTTGTTGGAGGAAGTTGTATGAGGTAGACCCTAGTCTGGAAATTATTTATAAGGGTATATCGATGGTTCAAATTCCTACTATCCCTTCTCCTGATAGGTTTTTATTGAAGTCATCTTCTATGGGTAACTTTTTTTTTGCTTCATATTTTCTTATTAATGAATCCTTTACTGGTCCGCCTCCTTTTTGGGCTTTTGTTTGGTCCCCTAGATTGATTCCTAAGATCAATATCTTCTTTTGGCTCTTCTATCAAAATAAAATTCTTACTACTGATAATCTGATTAAAAGAGGCTTTGTTATGCCCAATAGATGCTTTCTTTGTGAAGAGGAAGCAGAAAACACTTGTCATTTATTGTTTGGGTCCAGATATGTTGGTGTGATCTAGAATCATGTGCTTTCACTTTGGAATCTTAGTTGGGTGTTCCCTAGCTCTGTCAAAGACTTATGGTTTCAATGAGTTAGCCCCTCATCCAATCCAACTTTTTAGATTTTGTGGTCTCTCACTTTGCCTCATTTGATTTGGGGGGTGTGGTTGGAATGTAACAACAAAATATCTAGGAATTCAACTCTTCCTGCTTTATCTATGGCCTACAAGATTTGTACGGGAATTAAGGAAAAAAATATTTCTGGGATCTCCTTCCATGATGGTCAAAAGATTAATCTCTGCTCCTATGATCTCTCTATTACTCAAAAGTGGAAGTTGCATTTTGATATATCTCTCTCGGTCTCAAAATGGAAATCCTCAAGAGATGATGTTGCTTGGAAGGCGCCACCGGATGGTTAGGGTAAGATTAAATTTGATGGTGTAGCTAAAGGAAATCCAGGACCTACTGGATGTGGGGGAGTGATTAGAAATTCTAATGGTAGGCTCGTCTTAGCTGTGGTACTCCCTTTGGGAACCTAGACTAACCACTATGCGAAGGTGGCTGCTACATATCATGGTCTTAAATTGGCTCAAAGAAAAGGGTATAGGAAGAAATAGTTGGATGGTGACTCTCTGAACATTATCAATAATTTGAAGATTGTCTCTCCTCTGTCTTGGACAATTGAGGCCTTGATCAAGGATTCTATTGAAATTATTAAATACTTTGATAATGTTTATATATCCCACATTTTGAGAGAGGGAAATATGTTAGCTAATTTATTTTCTAGCTTTGGAGTTAAAGAAAACAAGGTGTGGGATTTAAATGATCCTATCCCATTTGAGGCTACAACTATAATTGTTAATGAAGGCTAATTCTATGTTTATCTTTTTGTTCATTAAGGCATGCATGTCCTTACTCACATTGTTGAATGACATAAGGAGGGATGTTAAAGTTATGATTTTGAGGGATGGCTATCACAAGGCACAGAGTTCAATTTCATTATGGAATTTATGTTCTATGGCTAGCTTCACATGGATTGTGGGTGTTAGTCACCTTAGATTCTAGAGTCTTCTGTTGGATATTTAAGCTCTAGGTGGTGTCTATTATTTTTTCTTGATTTTCTCATTGTATGTTTGGTCTCTATTTTCTAGTGTCATGAGTGGGGACAAAAATTGTGTCGAGCCTAAATCATGTGATACTACTAAGCAAAGAAAGGAGGTGTAGGAGATTTTAGAAAAGGGTGGTTTAACACCATATATGGAGAAACTGCATGGCAACAACCCTTAGGTCACCGATTTGGTTGTTGAAGGGTGGAAAGAGAGAACCCTGAATTTGGGTGGTAGGGAAATTGTGGTGGATGAAGAAATCATAGCCCAAATTACAGGCTTGGCTATTTAGGGTATGAAGGTGTTCAAAGATAAGAAAGAATCGCAAGTTGTGATGTCTCTTTTCTTCAAAAGGAATGAGGCTGCTGACTTGAAGCCCATGAAGAGTGGTGGGTATTTGAGGAGTTCCTTGAGAGCACTGAGGTAGGATGTTGTCGAATAAATTTTGAGGTATGTTACCTTGGAAGAAAGGTACATGACTATTAACAATTACCATTTTCTTTTGCTTAACCATTTTTGGCACAAGAAATGGGTGTCCTTTCCCTACTATTTGTTGATGTCATTGGACTCAAGGATTAAAGATCATAGGAAAAACCCCAAGAATCCTATCCTACACTTGAGGTTGATTCTGCCGATTTATGAACATGTTAAAGTTCATGATGCACATAAAAATCTTGTGTCTCTGAAGGATAATCCTAGTAAAACTAGGGAGGGCTATGAGATAGAGTCAGGAGAGGAAAGGGCTTCTAAGAAACTGAAGAAGAGGAGGCTTATTTTAAACAAAGAATCTGAGTCTGATAGGGATAATTATGCTGATTATGTCCTGGATTCGTACACCTCTTTGGAGGAGGGCCCCATTTCCCTTGTTCATGGTAAATCTAGGAAAAGGAAGATGGATGAGAAGGTAGGATATACGACATGCAGTAATGAAATGGTGGCGATTGTTCCTTCTAAGGGGGATAAGGATAAAAATGAACTTAATGGGGAAGCTTCTTCTCCTCCCCCAATGACTAGAGTTGTGCAAAAGCCTGAGGAGGGGAGTCAAAAGAGAAGGGTGTTGAATGTAGGTCAACTCCTGGAGAAGGGTTTCCCTCTTTCCCTGGTTGGTGGTATCTATGGTGAGGATGTCCTGAGTGCTAACATTGGGTTGCAGAAGTAGGAGAAGGAAAGAGTT
>VDFB02058242.1:156898226-156922885 GCA_007258455.2 Sequoia sempervirens | reverse complement strand
CACATAATCAGTTTCATGCTCACCATCAAGATTGCATCTAGTTCAATATTGACAAAATCAAAAACATGGGTAATGTTAGGTTCTCTCTTAGCTATCCAACGATGTAATTTTTTTCACTTTTCGACAATGTGAGGGCTTTCATCCATAATTTGTTTTGTTTGTATGTCTATTTTTTTTTCAAAAAGCAATGTTTGGTTTTTTTTTTGTTATAAACTAACCATTTATCGAAATTTCAAATAAATTACATTTTTAGAAACTAGACTCCATTCTACAAATTTTAAAAAATATTTAAAAAAAAAAATCTATTACTTTCCAAAAATTGTATGGGGAGCATGGCCAAAATTCTACTTTTTAGGAAGTGCCCACTTAGAAAATTAGTTAAAAATCAAATATTCATTAAAAAATTATCAAAAAATTTGTGCACCAACTAGCTACTGTTAGCTAACTTTTGACTGTAGTGATTTTAAAAATACTAAAAAAAAGGTCACCGTGCTTAGGTCATACAAGAGTTGCTATGTTATATTTTTTTGACAAAAACAACAACAATTTGTGTACATCCCTTTGTTGAACCCCTTAATCTCAACCATTTTCAAAATAAATTTGTAGTTTAGAAAGTACTCTCAGAGCACTTTGATCCTTGTGTTTGTTCCATCTCAAAATTTTGAGTGTAACTATCCTCAATTTCACATCCAAGGTCAACATTTCCTGATTTAAGAAAAAGAGTGGCCACTTAAGCCCCCTTTTTGGGAACCATCTTGGTGCACTTACCCTTCTATCCACACCTAGATACATATGTACAACAAAAAACTTATGTGAAAAAATATGTATATATATATATTTTTTAAATTTAAATAAATTCAAATTTTTGATTTAATGTAATTTATACATACCCGATATCTCCCAAAACACTCTATGTGGAATGCGTCGGTTTGTTATTGAAGATGTGCTGACCACATTTGGTGCTAAGTGTTTCTTGCACCATTCAAAAACATCATGTGCATTGTCTAGATGATCTTCTAGATAACTCATTTGATGCTTTCTTAAAGCTCGTTTGATGCAAGCTCCTGCTCCATCATGCTCACCCTTTCCATGCCCACTCTAAAAAAAAATCCAAACATGTGGTATTTTGTAGATTTTATGATATCTACAAAGTGCATGGAATGGCCATGATGATTTGAATTGTGTCATACATCCATCTGACCATACAAAATGATTTCCAAATTTTACACCCCTGCTTCTCAAATTCTCAAAAAATATTGTAAAGCAATGTTGGACAAAAAGTGTGTCATGCTCTTTATCATCACTAATATAAAAGTGATATTCTTTCTTAATGGATTGTTCTTCATCTATACTCTCAACACCATCCAATTTTGATTGTGCATGTCAATAACACACATGAACCATAATAGTGATCTGCTTTGAAAAGTAATACTCTGATTGAATCTCCTTTTGATGTAGAAAGGAGTAATTTTCTACAAAGTCAGCTACTGATAGAACTGTTCCATGTGGGAAAGTATCTCTCAATGTTTGGAATTGTTGTTCTTGCCACTTAGCAAAAAAGGAATGATGTATGTATGGTCATATACATTTTTGAAAATATTCCATAAATTTTCCAATGGGAATATCCTCTTCTACATAGTTCAACCTTGCGGATTCTTTCCCAAAATTTGTTTGCAACTTTACATACTTGTACCTGTGTTAGTAAAATATGTGAATAACTAATAAACCACACTTGATCAATGAAACATTACCTCAAAGAGAATCCCAATAACTTGATCTATGAGAAATTGAAACAAATAAACTCTCTAAAAATAGTACTTACCTCTTGCAATTTATTGTGTTTGTTAGGTCAGTATCCTCAATTCTTGAAGGAAATTTAGCCAAATTTCCATGTCTCACAAATTCCTTTTATGCAGTTTATTTGAGGTCTATTTTCATGATCACATAATATAGACTTTATGAACAAACTTGCTTGTTTAGGAGGTGCATTTTGAAACCCATGTCTTTCTTCTCTCATCTTTCGAAACACCTGATAGTAGAGATCAAATTCAATATGATAACAACAACAAAAAGTTCCAAAAAAATTGTTTATCTTCACATAATATGGCTTTAACCTTTGAAACATTGTTTTCCCAATCTTTATATGAGGATATGCATTACAAAATTTCATATACATCTCAAATTATGTTATGTCTAGCCAATGTTTGATATGATTTTCATAAATACTAGGTCCAATCCTGTGTATCATAACATCTCTAGTATTTGATGATGGACGAGTCTGATCATGCCAAAAACCTGACACCAAGTTCCTAACAACATTTTCAAAATGGGGAGCTCTACACATAATTTCCCAATTTCCTTCTAAACTCTCATCCAAAGACTTTCTCTTTTTCTCATATTTTATCAATGTGGTTATACTATAACCAATTTTAGTTGAAAGTACAGACATTTTTCTTTTTCTTGCTATATCTTGATGTACAATAGATGTCAACATCACCCTTCTTGTAGTGGCCTTATCCACTGATCGATATCATTTCCCAATGGAATCTAAACCCATTTTAACATTTTGAACAATATCCTTTTGTAATCCCATGTGTTTCTTCTTATTTGATGCTGAATGAACACCCAAAAATTGTAATGACTCTTTGAGCTCATCACAAAGAAGTAAATGTGATAACAATTGGGTTTTTTCAAGTGTATCAAGATGATTGAACATTCCATTTATAGATTTAGTCATTGACCTCTTTATCTTATTATAAGGATGGTTGGCATAATATTTCAGTTTCTCCATATCCATTTCAAGTAAATGATGTAAATTTCTATGAGAAATTTGTTTCCCCACCTTCTCAACTAGTTTTATATGCTCATCCATACCAGTAGGAGGAAGTGATCCTGACCCCTCTCCAACATGCATTGTTTGAACTTGTGCCTCCTCCCTATCTTCAAGTACCATGCATTCTTGAGCGGATTCATTTGATTCAATGTCTATATTTGGCTCGAACTGAGCATGAAAACTTCCTACTTATTGAGCCCTTCCTACATATGTGTCACAAAATATTTTGCAAAAAAAAGTGAGAGATGATGTTAAATATAGGTGAAGTTTATGTATGCAGCAAACAAACTAATAAAACATGATGAGCTATAAGTGAGAGAAGTTTGTGCTAGTTTTATATGCTCATCCATACTAGTAGAAGAAAGTGATCTTGATCCCTCTCCAACAAGCATTGTTTGAACTTGGGTCTCCTCCCTAACTTCAAGGTCCATGTGTTCTTCAACGAATTCATTTGATCCAATATCTAGATTTGGTTCAACTCTAGCTTGAGGAATCCCTAGAGCATAAAACATAAAAATAATTTGAGAACAATTAAGTGATGAAAATACAAGACCAAAGACACAAAACACAAATATTGAAACAAAAATAATTGGCTTAAGGAATTGGAGTCAAGGATCATATAAACATTGCAACTTGCATGACCAAGATGACTTGAAGACATTTAAAAGTATTTATAGTCATTCAAGTGCAATGATGGTTAGAAAACTTGAAACTAAAAGTCCTAAACACAAAATTGAGAGTGAGAGAGAGAAGAAACAAGCATGTACCTTGTTTCTTTCTATGAAAATTTTCCAAGTTTTGGTCATGCCTCTTTTGTTCTTCTTCTTTTGACAATTTTTGTTGAGACACATTTTTTCTTTTTCTTTGTTGTCCCATTTTCTTCTTCAACTTAAAGATGACTCTAAACAAGTCCTCTACCAACTGAGTTAAATTATCCTCCATTTTTTCCCTTGATTGATAAAAATAAAAAGTTGTCGAGCTCCAAAATTTTCCTCCTTGATAAATGTGCAAAACCTTGTTCTCCAAAATTTGTGCTCCAAGTGAATCAAAATTATTCAAGTGTACATGGAATAACTAGATCCTAATTTAAATGAATCAAGTAGTAAAAAAACAAGTTATTTCATTGTGGAGTTTGTTGAACATATTTAATTCATAGGTATGCACAACATATCTAGTAATTTTAGAATTTTGTTAAAGTGTCAAAAATGTATATTAGAGGTATAATTTGAATTGAATTTTCTTAATTATATTTGAATTGAATTTCAAGTTAGTTGTTGAAAATGTATAATAGAGGTATAATTTGAATTAAATTTTCTTAATTATATTTGAATTGAATTTCAAGTTACTTGTCAAAAACGTATAATAGCTCGATATAATTTGAATTGAATTTTCTTAAAATTATATTTGAATTGAATTTCAAGTTATTTGTCAAAAATATTTTATCTTGTTCTCAACTCAATGGTTCATGTTTCTTAAGTCATTTAAAAAAATATATTTAGTGTGATCAACATGAATGAACTTAATTATAAAGTGGCATTGATTTCCCTAAAATTCTACTAGAGATAAAATGTATATTGAATATAAGGAAATGTAAGTTGTAAGAGATCATAAAATTAGAAAACATGTATGTATATTGAATATTTAAAGCAAATGCATACATATATTATGTGTAAACATGTTTAAACCATAAGCAAACACATGTACATACATCTAAAGGGATTCAATACATATAAACATAACACATATTATAAGCAAAGAGGAAAATGTATGTATATATCATATAAGAAAATATATGTACATATCATAAAAGAAAAATGTAAATTAAAGATCATCATATAATCAAATACATGTGGTAAAGATCATAAATCTAGAGTGCATGGCCTAATATGAATGTCTTCTCCTAGACGAATGACCATCTGAATGAAAATGGTCCTACTCTGATGGATGTACTGAGCCCTACAAATAAAATTGTGTACAAGATGTGTTAAATACATATAATTTATATTAAATAAATTTTATGAAAGTTATTTTTAAATGAATTTGTATTTTTAAATATCAATCTAGATCTATGAATACATAAATATATTGCATGTACATATACACGAGTGATCATATAAAAATGTAAAACTCACATGTCCACTTATAGCATATTCATCCACAAAGTCACATCAATCATGCACATGATTTGGACCAAGGCTAGGACTGATATGAGGTATGTCCACCTGTAACAATATATATACACATATATATCAACTTACATGAATATCTAGTTAATTTTTATTTTTTTTAAAATAATCAAAAAAGAATTGAAACATGGACATGCACATATACATGCACATCATCTGATATCAAATGACTTAAGTCCTTTGAAATAGTCACCTCCACCATATCCACCAAACGATCAAGCGAAAAATCAACATCTACATCCATCTGATCTATCCCATGTCATGCCATAAATGATGAATGTAGAGGACTATGAAGGTGAGATGGCATCAGTGATGATGAACCATAACCAATCAACATATCAGTAAAACCCATAGTCTGTGCAGCTGCCGTATGAACTGTAGGTGGATCCTGATGTGCACTAGTGCTCGACTGAGAGTGATGGGATCCTAGAATTGAACTACCTATGCATCTCAAATTCTCTTTAACATGCTCTATGCTGATCCCATTGTTTGATGCAATGTTGGCATATGCCTCAAACAAGTCCTCAGCCAAACAATGCAGAGTCATGTGTGACATATCTCCTGTAAGCACATCAAGCTGTGTAGGAGTAGGGATGTCGGCCACTGTAAAAGGATCCATGGTGGTCTACTGTGCTAAAAATGGTGTGGATCGAGAATGTCTGGACATCAAATACTGACCTACATGATCATCAGATATCCTAGTGGTGGCAGCCAAAATGTCACCTATAGTTTCAATTACTTCCTTTTGGGAAGCAATGACAACCTCATCTACTATGGGGGCTAGAGCTGGGGTGAGAGTAGGAGACCTATCACCAACCAATACCCTAAACACTGGGGGTGGTCTATCTACTCGATGATAGGTGGGCCTATTAGTAATCCTACCACGCCCTTGACCAGCATATGGTGGAATTTCCAGGTAGTTAACTTTGAGGCCCAAATGGACCTCAGCATACAACTGTTGAACAAAATACAATGGAATTTGGTCATTGTTTGGGTATAGACCATGTGTTGTGAGAAATCATGGGTAGATCAATGAGGCAATAGCATGATCAACACATCTAGTGACCTAGTATCCTCTAACCTTACACACATTTTGATAAAATGGAAAACAAGTGGCTTTTATCATTTCTTTGGTGACACTATCCTATATTTGTTTAAGGGGAACATCACCATGTACTTCTTCCTGTATGCAAGAAAGAATAGTAGTCACTCTATCTGGGGAATATGCACTAGTCCTCTCAAGTTCATCTTTTAGTTTTTCTAGACTATGCAATATTAACATACATGGTTCACTATATATCCCCGGGTTTTCACCCTATGCTAATGAATCTCTCAATTTTTTAATCTTATTACTAGTATTTGCAAACAAAGAATCTAGCATAGGTGGAACATGATCTGCATTTTCCATGTTATATATATATATATATATATATATATATATATATATATATATATATATATATATATATATATATATATATATATATATATATATATATATATATATATATACAGTACACCTAAAAGAGCAATGAGACTTTGGTAAATAATATATCTAGATAAAAGGAATACAAATCTAAAATAGAACTTGTAATAATTCATCTACTCATCAATAATACTTTCATACCATTAACAATTTAAAAAGAATTGGAAGACAACTATAATCTATAACATAGCATCCTTAAATGGTTCAAATTTTAAATGAAATGATTAAAGAAAGAATAAGAATACAAAGATTAGTATAAAATTATTTTAAAATAATTGGGAATAAAAATATTTAATCTAATAGTTGTTAACATAAATGAACTTCAATTATATAGCCAAGAACATAAAAAAATTATAGATTGGAAAGAAAAATAATCAGACATTTATCATATTTTTATATGTATAAAGTTTAGATACCATCAAATTATTTAAACTTATAGATTGCATAAAGCTATAAATTGAATCGTTAAAACTAATTTATTAAGAATCAAATCTAATAAAGTTTGAATTCATTGCATACTTGTTATAAATATCTCACTAATCCAACCATACATATTATATATGTTAAAAAATATATAATTGTTATGCCCATAATTTTTCACTATATCTTGATGCGGATCTCCTTCAACTAGATCAATTAAAAATTATTTGTAATGTTGGAGGAAAATGGATTTAATATCATTAGAGTTGTCATGGAACTACCTCTCTTGATCAACGATAGATATTATCCACTCTCGAGAATGTAAATATGTTTGAGATAACTAAAAAATAATTTGTATCCCTTATATCCTTTCATCCAATGTAGCCTATCTCTTAATTGAGATCCTCTACCACAATTAAGTTCAAATCTTCTAAGTTTTATTTCAATGAAAGCAACCACTCATTGTAGAAAAGTTATTAGTAAGTGCTAAAGCCAAAAGAAGTTTTTTTTTTTCTATTTGGATCCATATTTTTTTTCCATTCTAGATCTCTTTCTAGCCATATTCTTATTGTAAGATCATAGTAAGGTAGTGCAATAGATTTAATCACATCATTCCACAATTGTATCCACTTACCATTTTGATGAGGTCTAGGAACATCAACCAAAGGGATATTAGGCAAGCAAGGTGATCAATTTGATTGAGGTAGGAAGTGTTGAGCTTGAAGGATAGATTATTAGGTATGAGGAATAAGAAGTTTGAAAATTTTTAAAGAATTGGGAGGTGATATGTGAGATAGGTTTAATAGAATCTACTTAAATAAGGGTGTTTTGTGGAGAGGGGACAATGGAAAGAGAAATAACTAAGTTTTAATCTATCAATACAACTAAGTTTCCCTTAGTTCACCATCTCTTTAGTTGGTCCAAGTGAACTAGTGATGAGTATAAGAATATTTTTTGTCTAAAATGAGATCTAAACCCCTCATGGTATTTCTAGTTAGGATGTAGGAATTCAATTATTTTTTAGAGAGTTTATGAGAACTAAACCAACTTGTATCTTGGTTTTTTCCACCATATCATATCATATTTTTGGTCTAAAACTTACAATTATGACATATTCTTATGACATTTAAGAGCACATGACTATAGAATATTTACAATAAAGTATTAACTGGTCAACATTATGAAAAATCATAAGAAATATTTTAAGAAATAGCAACTGTGTCAAGGAAAAAGATGTGGACATTTACAAGAACTTTTTTTTTTAAGCAAAAGTGGGAGACCACTTATAATTTTATTTATATATAATATTTTACATATAGCTGGTTCAGGCAAACATATTGGCGAGAAAGAACCAGCAAGAAAACCCCCAATTGCAATTCGAGTAACAAATTTTACAAAATATCAAAAAGACTAGTGAGGTCCTAGTACAAATGACCAATTGTCTAATTACATGTTACAAAAGCGCATTGGTTGAATACATTAGTACGATTTCATCAATCTCCTCCATGGAAATGGAAGATATGTATCTGTTTAGAACTTGGTAGAGATGAACGAAGAAGTGTCATGCATTGTGGATAATAACATGCCTTGGAATATGTGAACATAGGTCTCTTCTTATGAAACAAAACCTTCTTTGAATAATTAACATTAGAAATTAATACAGTTTGGTGAGCATATTGTATAATCACACTAGAAACCAACAATGGAATATTGAGAGTCTCAACTAAGAATTCCACCAAGTATAGATAACATTCATACTAGAAGCCAACAACAAAAGACCAAATTTCATAAATAAAGTTCATGTGTTGAGGGGTCCACAAGTACCATGATCCTTTTGAAATCCTTCTCCATCTAAATGCATCCATTCCAAGACCATTGGGAGGTGGGTATATAATATTAACCAAGCATTAATTTCTAATATTAATTATTGAAAGAAGATGAAGGTCCTTATTTACCCTTAAATGACATTTATATTGGATATTTTAATGTTCAATATAATGAAAGTGACAATAATATTGAAAATAAAAATGTTGAACATGAATGTGAAAATATTGTAAAATTTGATGGAACGCCTATTTCAATAAGAGTAGCATCATAGAAGAAGAAGAAGAAGAAGAAGAAATACATCAAAAATTTCTTGACTAATGTGGATATGAACCCTATGACATTGAAATTGCACTCAATAATCGGCTTGTTGATAACAATGATTAAATTGATAGCTCACATGAACCAACGAAACTCAATGTGTCTCCAAATAACATAAGAAGAGAGAACCTTTGTGAAGAAGAAAAATAAATTCAAAATCCATCTTTTTTTAATGAGTTTGTTAAAATTTAAAAACATTCAAGAACCCAAAAATGGTTTGAAATTGATGAGCATAATAGAAATTCTTGAAGGCAAGAGGTCATCACAAACCATTCAGTTGTGGGCTTCAAAAAATTTCAATGAATGGTTTTCCAACAAGACATTAACCAAAAAATTCCAAATTTTTTTACAATTACTAAAGATGTACAAAATGAGACCTTTACTAAATAAATTTCAAAGATTCATGTAAACAAAAAGTTTGATCGAAATATTATATTTCTTAAAAATTCACTTTTATATAAATGTAGGTGTTTTGGAGAACAAAGCTATACTATGAATAAGTGATTGGCATCGATGGCTATAAATTTCAAGGTGGGGACATTCAATATAATTCATAAGGTGTTATAATATTAAATGCTTTCATTGTTTAGTTAGTTTTAATCAATGTTGTATGATTTATTAAACATTTTTTAATATTTAAATGTAGGTGTTTTGGGGAGTAGCAGTGATAGATCTAGCTCATTGAGAAAGGATATAGGTAGAGAGGAGGAGTGACCTTGACAAGGATTGAGACATGGATCACCTCAGGGTGGTAGATATGAGTGGAACATATCCATAGAGAAGGATAGACTAAGAGGATAGATATAGGAGACAAATACCTTAGGGGCACATTTTTAGTTGTGTGTATGCTCTCCAAAGTGGATTTACTCATGAGTGCTTTGATGTATTTGAAGACACATTTGTATGAGGACATAGATAATATGATATGGGAACTATTAGTTGTGTTGATGATGGGTATGATATTTTATGTGTATGTTCATTATGTGCATGATATATAGTTATATTTCTTGTATTTGGATGCTCATAGGTATGGATGTTCATGAATCTTATGTGTATGTCTAATGGTGGTATGTGGAAGGATAAATATGGCTATTGAAAACTTTACCATTATCTTGACAACTAATTATGGCTATATGATTATCTTATTGTAATGAACCTAAGTTAATTCGATAGATATTAGTGAAGTTGAATTAGGAAGCATGGATTGTGTTAAATTATTATACACATTTTATGTTTAAAAATATGGGTCTATTTTTTGCGATATTGAAAGTTAGTTAAATTTCTTCAATAGTATATCCAAGGTATAGGGATATATTAGTGGTAGGAGTAGTGTAGGATAAAAAGGAGAATGTATAAAGAGGGGAAGGTCTAGACAGGTAATGATATGGTAATGCAAGGAGAAGTTACAGTATAAGGTTAGATTTTCATAGGATAAGGAGGAATGGTATGAAGAACATATCTATATAGGATAGTGCTAGTAGTAACAATGGTGTGAACATATATAAAAGGATGGGAGATAAGAAAAATACTAGTGTAGAGAAAGGCGGTAGGACATGGGTGGTGGATCCCATGGAAGTGGTACCTAACTATAGTATGATAGAAGGAATCATTATAAGAGGATGAAGGGTGGATGGATGCATAGAGGGTACAACATTATTAAAATCCATTAGAGTGGTAATATTATGAATAGTATTAATTCCCTAAGGATAGCCACCTAATACATTATATAAATTACTAGCCAATGAGTGAGGATATTTAGGGTGGAGAGGTGCATCAATACGTAATTATCAATTTAGGAAAATATCTTGTTTAGCAACATATGTATCTAAATCATAGTCTTGATCATTATTTTTCATCTTCTTTAATGTGGCTCTTTATATGGTTGTCATTAGCTATTATACCAAAAAATGATTCAATCATCATTTTATTTGCTAGCCATATTAGAGGTAAGATGAAAAATCCATAAAAGAAGATTTTAAAGGATATTAATTTAACTAGATAAAAGATCGAGGAAAACACTCTCAAACATGCAATATACCCCAATTGCTTAGACAATGCACATTTCCTAATAACGTGTGTAACTAAAAACTAATAACATGTAATGAATGGATGTAGGTGATAATAATTAAATAATCCTAATTGAACTAGGGTTTTCCTTTTTATATATTTAAGAATTTGTAAGAGAATTGTATGAAATTGTAAGATGGGAATTACTTATGAAATGTTATATGACACATAAGAGAATAAAAGAGGGGGTTTACACTAGAATATTGATTAGAATTATGAAAATCATCAAGATCATCTTAAATAATAAGTTTGAATATCTCAAAAATGGAGTGTCGGTTATGAGGAGGAGGATTTGAATTTTTTTGACAAGATGTAAAGCATTTGCTAAATACATCCTATAAACAAAGTCAAGGAATAGGGTGTTGGAATTTGTGCCAAATTTGGTGCCATTTTTAGGTCATTATTTTGGCTCATGGTTTTGGTAAACCACACTTGGTTTATGGTTTAAATTTTTCCTATTTATGGGTGCTTGAGATGGAGAAAGCATAATGATTTTGTAGGTATCATCATACTACAGGAAATTACTCCATATTCACAGGTTGATGATACTACTATAAGGGTATGCACATGAATATTTTATTGTAAATGATATTATTATCAAATAATATAATTGGTTCATGTTTTTGGTTGTGGGATTTTTCTTCCAAGAGGATTTTCCCATGTACATAATTATGTTATAAATTTATAATTTATACATTTTTCTTGTAACTAAAATTAAATCTATTTTGCATATATATCTTTTGATAGGTTAATATGGGAAGTGTTTCGACACCTCAAATTCCTTTTAAAATACTAGTATCCAAGTCTTAATTAGTTTACATCCTCTATCTTATTGTGCAATACCTACCTACCACAAAAAATGTGTAGAGATGGACATTTTTAATGTTAAAAATGATACAATTTGTGGTTCTATTTGAACTTCATAACTTCATATTATTTTTTTCCATATGCTATTAAGTTCTTATATATGTTTCACTTGGTCTTTCCATTTAGGAGCAGGCTATCTATAGCTTTGATTGCTGAAATGGGAAGGCATATTTCATCTACACATAGGACATAAAAATGTATGCAAAATGGGGAAGCAAAATAGTGTATGTTGAAAACGCTTGAAAAAATTTCAAACAAATGCAATTTGAATTCAACAAATTTGAAAAAAAAATTGAAAAAAATTGCATTTAGGGTTTCAAAATTTAATAAATAAATCCATTTTGAACTCTACAAAATTTGAATTTCACATACCCAGTGCTCGATATGCAAGTCGGGTTGATGAAGTTTGGAGAGACAAAGTTGAGTTTGCATTCGCCAAAGAGAAGAAGTCAGTTTGCTCGCCGTCATGGTCTTGGTTCGCCACACGCACTATATAAAGCAACTGGTAAAAAGAAAGTGAAAATGACAGTCAAAAATGAGAATGTTTTTATTTTGTCATATTTAAGGGGGTTCATTTGAAGCCATGTTCAACCAAACCCATTTAAATATGATTATTTTTATTTAGGGTTTGTGGGTTTGGTCAAACCTATGATGAGGTTTGGTCAAACCATATAGTTTTACTACACCCATTGAGTTTGGGGAAAAGGGAAAAAATGAAATTTTCTTCCTCATATAATTTGTAAACCACTATTTTGAAGCCACCCTTTGGAAATAGAAATCTAGGGCCCCTTTTTAGTAACCCATGGAAGTTGAATATGGGAAAACTAATTGTCCCTAATGTGTACATGGATGTGGATCTCTTGAAGTATATCACATCAAAATATGATCCACTCTCATGGACAGTTAGGTCATATGATGGGGTGGTTATGGTGAAAATAACCAGTGAAGAAATTGAAAAGGTTTTTGATCTGTATGAAAGAAATTCAAGTATGCTCCCTTTGAATATTGATACTATCATAACAAAGTATAATAATACCAATGTATTCATCAAATCAAAAATGTTTCCCCAACATACTGCAGTGGTTGGAACTGGGAAGCAAAGGAGGAATGTTAAGATTGATAATGAGGAGCTCAAACCTCTCTCAATGAACTATTTCACCAACTATTTTACAAAGAATGTGTATTCTTTTTACCAAATTGTAGGTGACAATCCACCTGACACATTAGAGAAGCAATATAGCTACTTGGCTTCACATATGCAGTACACCTAACATGTAGTATGGTTTATGACTATGCCACTAATTTAGCCGATCACATTCATGAAGGCTTGGTTAAATTTCGAGGAAAACAATGAGTGAAGTTCTGGTGGTACTCATTGTTAATGCATATGTTCTTGTATAAGGGACATAAAGCCTTTGAGAAGGAAATTACACGGTAAAGAAAGAAGGATGGAGTTGAATTTCCTATTCTAAGTTAGACCCGTATCTTGGATAGGGCTGATAAGAAGTACAAGTTTGTAATGTTTAGAAATGATTTTGCATCCATGTTAAGGAAGGCCTTGATATATGAACGCCCCAAAATCCCTAGGGAAATTCATGAGTTTTTGAGACCTAAGGAACTAAGGCTAGATTTGAATTTAAGTCACAACTAGGGAGATTTGATTTTGTATCTTGATAAAACAATTTTTAGAATATATGGTAGTTGTTTAGGCCCATATTTTTTTCCTGCAAATGTTCCCTTGAGGATAGGTTTCCTTGAGAATATGAGGCAATTGAGAGCGGCACATGAAACACATTTACCTAAATCATCAAGGAAAGGGTCTTTCTTCCCAGAGTGGACAATATTTGCAGATTACATTGTGACAAAAGGGACATTGAATGAATTAGAACATCTACTAGATCCTTATGAGTTGATGATTATGGACCCTAGGAATCATGATCCTGGAGGCTTCATAAACAAACTCAAAGCAGATAAGAAAATGGGTACTTTTGTGCATGATTTTAACTATCCTCAACATGTCATCAAGAATTTTTTCAACACTGAAGAACAAGATGAGAGGAAAGCTAAGTACTTGGCTTATAAGAAGATGATGGAAAATAGGAAGAATAAAAATCCTCAATATGACCCTCTGTTGAATATACAAGGTGATCTCAATAGGGCTATGTACGTCTTGGAAAATTTTGAGAATGTTGTTGATGTTTTGAGAGAGTAGCAGGAGGCTCCTAAGAAAGGAAAATCCATGGTGGTCAAAGAAAGTGTTGAAGTACCACTAGAAGAAAGGCCTACATATCAATCACCCAAACAATTGAGGATTTATTCTAGGAGGAAGAAGATAGAAAGTGAGGAAGGAAAATCAATAGCCCCTGTCATTTTTAAAGAACCAAAAGTAGACTATCCTAAGAGTGCAGTGTCAACTCCTCCCACATAGGCCTCTTTTCCTATAATAGATATTGATTCACCTCCTAAAATTTCTACTCCTCTTGAGCAACCACCTCACAAGAAACAAAGGATTGGCTGATTATTCTAATACAAATGAAGATGGTATCTTTGGCATCCCTAAAGAAATGCAAATTGGAATGAATCCTTATGAAGGAGAAATTGCTTCAAGTTAAAGACAGAGCATCCTCATATTGGGGAAACTAGATATTTGTGCTACGAATACTTACTACAGATGATTTGAGGATTGAAGCCAAGAAATAGTTTATGGAGGATGATTCTTTTATTGAAACCTCAACATTCCAGGATTTCTCATGGAAATCCAAAATTACAAATTATGCAGAGAAGGTGGCTATTTAGAGGAGCTTACATCCTGAATCGCTTGAAATTGTCATTGAGGCGAATGTAAGAAATATTATGAAGGATGCGTTCAAAATGATTAATTCCCAGTAGGGTAGAGAACTTGTAAAGAGAAGTGGTGTGCTGCTATTGCTAGATTGGAACATTGTTGATGCTATTGTTCTAGATGCCATAAGAAGGGTTGAAAGACCCCTTGTACAAAATGAAGCAGAATTGGAAATGGCACTTCGAGGCTTAACCTTTAGTGGGGATTGGGATGCATTAGCAATATGGTCACTATCTCCAACATCTAAGAAACCAGCCATGGTAGAGCCATTATAACTTAGTGGTCAATTGCTTGTGGAAAGAGTGTTTGAGCTCTAGAGGCTACAAACATGGTTGTAAATGTTTCCAGGTTCACCAAGTCAATTGTGGAAGGTCTCACTTTGGAAAGAGATAATCTCAAAACTAAATATAGTGAACTCATGGGTGACTATGACGATAGTCAGCAAAAGGTGGCTACATTAGAAAGTAAACTGGCATTCTATAAATGAAGAGAGGAAGTACATAGGGAACAAGGTCAGCCTAGCTCAAGCCACCCAATCTCAGCTTCTCCTATGACATCTATGTAGCATCCATTTCATATCCAATCCTTGGAAATGGTGCCATATAGTCAAGAACAAAAATCAATTGTAGTGGAAGAGCCAAGTGGGTCAGGTGCTAGCTCATTCGGTAAAGAACAATTGTTGTTGCAAATTGAGACATACAAGAAGTTGTTGGAAAGAACCCAAGATGCAATGTATGAGAATGTATCAAAAGTTTTCAACACTACATTAAAACACCTAAATGAGAAGATTCAAGCTAGACTCAATAGTGTGTATGACAACTATACCCTGATGCTATGAGTAATGAGATTATCTAAGAAGTATAAATCGTTGGCCATACCAACCTTAAATAAATGGGTTGCAAGATCTGAAATATTGACATTAATATTGGTAGGAGCTGGTCAAAATCAAGATAAATACATGTTGGTGTAGCCTATTTATGATTTTGTATGTAGATTGAGTTAGAAGAAGTTCTATGGGTATGCAGCCCCCCTTGAGAAAAAGATAGTGGAATTGTTATCTCAATACACTCATACTGATTTGTCACCATTACCGGATGTTGAAGTTAACAATTATGAATTGAGGCCATTGCATGAGTGGAAAGGGAATTGGATGAGTTTATTCATTCCCGGGTAAATGAAATATGCAAGGAGGTTAATATTAATCCCTTCAATGATACCTTGGATTGGTTGACATTTCTTACTAGCTTTCTTTTAAATTTTGATAGAGAATCCAATGCAGTGGTAACTAAGTATGCTCCTTACAAAAAATCCATGGATGAAATTATAGATTTTAATTGGCCATCTGAGGAGGAGTATGAAGAATGGGGGAGGTTGTATGTTGGAAAACTTGGTTTGTGAGTTGAAGTATGAAACATATACTTGGTCAAGTATTGTATAGGTCTGGCCATAGAAGTTACAAGTGTATAAAACATATGTTTGATATAAATTTAGTGAATTATTAGTGATGTGGAATGCTGACTGAGATATTGACTCATTTTCAATCCACATGAGTTTGCCATTTTTCTTGATGAAATTGAGGTGCCTCTATGAAGATGTTTATTCTTTTTGACATGTTCTTTTGTTGGACTAAGTTAATCCTCTTGGTGAATGTAAATGAACTTTTCCTTTTTTGAGTTCCCTCCACTATGAGAAATGTAAAGATAACTAAATTGGGGAATTTGTCTTCTTGTGGTCCAATCCTATTGTGACATGTGTACCTTTGGCCTGAGGCTTGTTTTGCTCCCTTATTTCATAAAAGGGAACTTAGGGCCATTTGGTATGGGGCTTTTGTTGAATACTAGAGTTGTATTATGAGAATAGAGAACACAGAGATAATATGCTTAGTCTTTATCAAATGCTTTGAGTATAGGTAGCTTATTTTGTTAAATGTATGGTTTCTAGATATATCCTTTTTTTTAATAATAAATATCTCACTATAAAATTAAGACAGTTGGGGTTTGAGGATGAGGTGTTGGAAATATATGAGTAGGCAATGGGAGTGAGGAAGGTCTATCCTATATATGGAAATGATAGAATAAGGTGGAATGCATCACCAAATGGGGAATATAAAGTGAAGGAAGGCTATGAGATTTTGGTTGGAGGTGGGGAATTTGAATCTAGATTGCCAATTAATTTGTGTTGGAACAAATTTTGTCTTTTGAAGGCTTGCATTTTCACTTGTGCAACCTCACAAGGTAGGGATTTAACAACAGACAGGTTTTCTAAGTTGGGTTATCATGGCCCTTCGAGATGCCCTGCGTGTAAAGAGGAAAAAGAAATGAGGGATCATTTGTTTTTAATTTACACATACACTCAATATTGTTGGAAGTTGTTAAGCTCAAAACTTCAGTGGTAGTTAGCATTCCCTAGTAGCTTTTTGGAAAGGCTTAGAAGCTTCCCAACACATTATAAGAAGTCATTTTTTTGGTAGACTATGGATTGTGAGTTCATCAATTGTCATATGATAAGTTTCAAAGGAGAGAAATAGATGCATCTTCAAGGAAAAGGAGATGTCAAAACAAATATTGCAAAAAAAAAATGAGGCAAGCATTATGGAAATAATAAATGTGTGAGTGGAAGATCAAAACTCAAGGAAATTGAATTTCACTATTTGGGATGTCATGGAAAGGAGAAGTTGGTATGGATTAAAAGTCCCAACATTTGTGAGAGAAGGGGGTAGATCGACGATAGAAAAAAGGAGCATGGTGAGTTGGTCACCCCCTGAGGTAGGGTGCATAAAATTAAATTTTGACAAGGTGGCCAGGGGCAGCCTTGAGGTATCAAGAGTTGGGTGCATAGTCAGAGATTGTAAAGCAAGCATATTGGGTAGGCTAGCTGCTCCTCTCCTAGTAGGTACAAACAATGCGACTGAATTTCAAGATTTGATCCTGGGTTTAGAATTATGTAAAGAGCTTGGGAAAAGGAAGGTGGTAATCGAAGGTGACTCCACATTGGTGATAAATGCTCTTCGTAGTAGGAAGCTGTTGAATTGGAAGTTGGGGGGGAAATTGGAGGTGGATTTGAGTTTTGCGGATGGCCTTGAACTTGTGATGTTTAATCATATTTTCAAATAAGGGAATGGAGAAGCTGATAAACTATCCAACATAAGGGGCAATGGTATAACACACAAGGAAGTGAATATCTGATCCAGACAATGATAGTGGGTGGTAGGGAGGGTGACTCTCCACACCAAGCATTGTGGAGATTTTGCAACTATCACCTAAGTAGTGTGTGTTACATGATGATAAGGACGTCCTAGGTGACAGGATAACATGGCAATTATTGTTGACTAGGTGGTAGTCACATCACATGGTGGGAAGGAAAGTCAGTTTGATTGGCTTGAGTTGGGTGCCGAAAATGCATTAAAGCATGGTCATGTCCTAATAATGGCAAGATGTCAACATATTATGAAGAACATAATTTGGAAATACATTTCCTTCTATAGTCACAAGTACATATTACTATAAGTGATTTGGAAGGCTAGCATCATCTCGTGGATACTCCCATACTAGGCACTCATAACAAGAAATAATGACATGAAATGGTAGTGGAATTTTGTGTCATAATCTAAAATATAATAGTGGTTGGGTGGTAGATTTGATCAAATTTTCTTTATTTCAAATTTTACCAATTTCTTTGTTCTACTCAATGCCATGGGGAACACTCTAAGTTTGTAGTGCAAATTTCTACTGAGACCTTGACTACATTTGGGACCAACACACCTATTATGTTGGATTCCAATCTAATGAAAATGGCCTTCCACGAGGTCATCATTGATAATTGGCTCAAATGTTTTTTGAAAAAGAAATATGATCCCGTCATTTTGGTCATAGTCAAAATTATTTTGGGGAAAGGTTTCCTGAAGAAAACATATCCATTTAGGGTGGAAATGACTATCATTTCTCATTTTTTGGTGATGTTGCTTGACATCTGAATGGAAAATAATGATGCAGAGGTATTGGTGAAAATGCATTTTTCAGTGGATTACATGGTCGGTTGGAAGAGATTCTTTGCATTCCCTCTACAAATATGGGGGTTCCACGTCCAAAAGATATACCACAATTTTATGTGCCTAGGAGTTATTGAAAGAATACTCATTCATTTTGGACCTGAAGGGCATGTCATTGGTCGAGCATAGGTAGATGATGGAGGTGGGTGTATATTTTCTCCAATGGAATTTCAATTTGAGGCTCTCATTTTGGGAGAGATGTGTGTCAGAATCTACGTCCTTCACACTAGCCAATGGCTTCCTAGGTGAGGTTGGGACCTATTAATTGTCTGATTATGATGTTAGTTAAAGATTCTCTTTTTTGGGTGGTGTCAATTCTAATATAGATACGGTCCCCTCATGTTGGGGCTAGTAATTGATAGCTAAAGTTAGTATTAGGTTATGGTCTGGTATAACTTGTTTATCTCATGTAAAGGCTAGTAGTTGTTTTGGAAAAATATGGGTATGTAGCTATAGGGTGGTTTGGGTTTGCTAATGGTAGCCATAGGTTTCATTTTCTTACTTGCTGGGTAGACGTGTTGTAAACTATTGGATTATCCATATACTAAAACCTCATATGCATTAAAAAAAATCTCACTATAAAATCATGTTATATAGTATTTCCCATCATGTAACACACCAAGAAGAATAAACATTACATTAAGCATTTCCACTATTATTTTTATAATATTAAAATTTTATTTTATCTTATTCTAATTTTAAAAAATAAACCAATCTAACTACTCAACTTAGATATAAATAAAAAATAATCATCTTACCACAAATACAAAAGAAATTGTGGATAGGAATATCTTTTTAGGCTATCTACCAAAAAAATTCTAACACTTGCATAAACCCTTTTCAAATATAAGATTGTTGAATTTTACTGGGTACAACATTATAATTGAAGTTCAATGATTGACTAATAGCTAGTATAGAGACATTAGACATAAAACCCCAAGATAAAACATTACCCAAAATTTTAAAAAATATGTATATTATATAATTTTATCATGTTATTGTGAAAATAAATTGATATCTAACAATATAAGTAATTTAATTATAAATTCGCCTACAAAGATATTATTCAAGAGAAAAAATGTTTCCTTATTATTAAGAAAAAAAGAACAATAACTTATTATCTAAACATGCAAGCATTTTCTACAAAAATGATGCTATCATAAGGTTACAATGTGTTGTGTGCATGCTCTATTTTTTTTTGAAAATGTAAACTTTTTTTTTTTTTTTTTTTCTTATAGTAGGTTTTGATTTCTCTAGTTTTCATTTTTTTCATCCCCTTTAGTCATCAAAAGGAAGTTGTTTTAGTTTTCAAATAATGGATAAGACTCATTTTCTCTAAATTTATGTTATTTTTTAAAGTTTTGAATTGAATTCCATAGTATAATTTTCAATTTTATGTCTTTTTAAGATTACAAGCTTTTGAGGAACTACAAATTTTGGGAGATCTTTTCAAAACCTCCCCATTTCCCTTTTTAGTTTATGATATTGTAGATATACAAAATTGACATCATGCATCTAATCCGGATTCACTAATTCCATGTCATCCTTAATCATCCCTTTATCCTCATTTTCCCTCTTTAATTAAATAAATCATCTTTTGTTTAATTAAATCCTAGGTCATACTCCTTAAATTAAATAAATTAGTTTTATTTAATTATCTTCAAATGTTCCTCATTTAATTAAATAAATCAAATTTATTTCATTAAATTAGTAATGCATCAATTTCCTCCTATTTGATTTAACTAAATCCAAGTATCTAAGTCAAAAAGTGAAAATCAACTAATCTCCATCTTAATTAATCAAACCATGATTTTAAATGCTAATCCTAATCCTCTTTTCTCTAGATTTTGCAACTTGTGCACATAAATCAATTGAATTGATTTATTAATTCCTCCTTTCCATTCAAAACAACATCTTTGAGGGAATATTCTCCCAATTTTAATTTTCCCTCCCACATGACTTGTCCATCAATCAAAAAATTTAAGAGCTCTTACATGTCTCTTACACAAGTCAAACTTGGTATTTAACTCATCTTTCATCCCCCATAAACATGTCACTTGATCAAATTCAAAATTCAAACTTGCACATTGATCAAAATGTGCTCAACCTCCCTCCATTGGAATGTTGACAAGTGGCACAATGCCATTGGACCATATTTTTTGCCACATTCCTCCTATCTTGTATTCTTCTATCATTCTATTATATAAATAGAGACCCTCTCTATTGATTTAATCCTCCACAACTCTACAACTTGATCGCTTATCATCTTGCATCTTCATCATATTTGGAGCTTATCAAAAAGGGGTTGGGAAAGGGCTATTTTTCACATCAAAATAGAACCAATCCCCCTATGGGATGTTGGTTTGATCATTAGAATAAGTGTTTCATTGTTTTTTGCTTGCTTTTTGCTTTGTTTCCATTATTCTTGTGATTAAATGAATTTCATAGGGAGCATTGTATTTTCCTTGTTTAAACTAACTAAATGCTAATATTTGTCTTTGTTTGAGCAAGATTGCAGGTTAGTGCTCACATTTTGGCACCCACCGTGGGGCTCAAATACAAAGTGTTTGAGCCTAACTCCTCCAATAGTCGTACAAAGTGTTTGGAGTTGGATTCAAAGACCTTTCAAAGAACTAAAGCTAAGTATGTGTCTATAGTTTTTTTTAAGCATGTAGCAGTTACATTGAAATCATAGAATTTATAGCTACATTCTTAAATTCAAATCATACTCTTCTTTCTTGCTTCTTTTATTGTGGTCAAGAGAAAGATGTAAATTAGCATACAGTTGATAAAATTAAAGTTTAGTCAGCTTTGACTGATTAAAATCGGTGCCTCTGTCTATTTTACAGTGTGTGGCTAACTAAACTTAACTCACAGGATTAAAATTTTATGGTGTGATTTTATTTTTTTATGGAAAGTTGATGCTAGAATGTCAATGTATTCCTAAAGCCTATATTTTCATTTTTGGGAGAACCATATTTTTTTCTTTTGCTATTCCACTAAGCTGCAAGATTTCACCAAAATCTTCTACGTCACATCACCATGTTGAGGGTAGTTTACATAATTCTTGCAGATCTTACCTCAGCCTCTCCCAATGTCTATTTTTGTTCTCCTTTTTAACTCTTTCTTCCATCATCATTTATAGGTTTTCCTTAGAAATCTCATGATTTTATGTGTAGTGCTTGGACAAATTGCAACAAGTTTTCAATATAACAACATTGTTGAACAAAGACTTCTTGATTCCTCTCACTACATGGTTTGCACTAATCAAGTTTCCCTTATTATTTGTACCAGCTTATGAGCAGTTCTCTCCTAATTAAATAAAATCACTTCTGGAAATCAATTGATAACTACGAAAATTCATATTATCCCATTCTTCATCTCTGAGCTTGCTTCATTGTTAAATAAATGAGAAATCGACAAAGCAAGTAAGATATTTCATAAAAGTGTGGTAGACCCCTTGTATTCATGATACCTTGCAAGCTGTGTACTTGTGCAATGCTAGGTTCCTACTAGACTTTAATATTTGAAAAACTTGTGAATATGAACAATGGATTTGTGTGTGCTTGAATCTATTGATACTTGCGGTACAATTTATGTTTTTGTATCATCCTAAATCTAATAAGTGGAGGCAGATGTTGTTTTATTTATCATTTCTATCAATACTTGTAGTGCCAAAAGTGAGTAGCTGTAAGCATATCAACGGTTATTTTCTATATTGTGTGTTTGTAGCTTCATGATTTTGGTAACTATGTATACCTTCAGCCTCGGATGTGAAGTTGAACAAAACCATGCATTGGTTTAAGATATTTGTGGATCTAGGCATGGCATTGAATATTTTGTTTGATTTCCTCTGCATTGGTAGTGAATAGGCCGCTATTTACCTTCAATTTTCTTTTTGGTATGTTCATTCTATGAATGAGTTCCTCCATTCTTTAGGAACACCACCATACTTTCGTTGTTATCTTGCAATAGTATATTTGAAGGTGTGCACTAATGTAACCCCACTAAATTTGTCTCCACTACAAAGTGAGTAGAGCTGTGTGTAAAGGTTGCCACATGAACACAACTCTATTAAAACCAATTGTAAGATTATAAAGCATTTAGCATAATGATTCCCCCATAACAAACCTTTCTGAGAATGAAACTTTTGAAACACAACTAAGAATGCAACGTAAAAGAGTGGCCCCTTGTTCCATGCCATTCTTTATCTTTGTGTTCTTGTAGGAGAAGAGCTCAGATAGTACTAATGGATGGGATTCAAAATAAGTAGAGAAGAAAAAATGTATGAGAAAACAAGAAATTGTGTATCTAATAGATCGATATATCTAGGCCCATGATCTTCCTTAGGCACAACTCTAACCTAAGCTATGATTTTAACTATGATTTGACTAGGCTCCTGAGATATCCTGCTAGGTTGCTCTCCAATGCAATAAAGTGGATTTCTACTTAATTTATTCATTATCCAAGCTGTGCAATAAATACAACAATGATTCTTAATGGATATTGCAATCTTTGTTGGATTTAAGTTTATGGCTAAGTAGTTCTCTTACACATTATGCTTGGATATCTAGCTACTAGCATTTAATCAAAGTAACTTGTGGGAGGTGATTAGTTGATTGCATTTAATAGAAGTAACTCCATGTTTATCTAATCACTCTTTGTAGGTTGCGCATAGCATCTGGAGGCCAAAAATCTTGATTGAGATCTTTTGAAAACACTTAATCACTCTTTGCAGGCTGATTTCCCCAAATCTTTGTTAGGTGGTGTTATATCTGGTAGGTAGAATTAAAATCACTCAACTTGGAGTGGGTGTGATATTTTCTCACTAATGTTGCATTTAAGTCCAATTTCTAACTGTTGGGGTGAATTTCAAACTTCTTTCATTGACTATTGGAGACCTCTCTATAATGTTATGATAATAATATAGACATAATGTGATTTGGTGGAGTGATCTTTTAAAATCTTTTTCTGTGTAGCCAATTATTTGGTTTGCCAACTTGTAGTTACGTAGAATTTGATTTTTAAATTTATAATCATTATTTTTTACAAAAAATTTACATGAAAAGTGTAAATTTTTTTGTGCAAAAATTGTGTATGCTTTTATTGATTACTTGACATAAATCTCATTTCTAAGATTTTACTTTGTTTGCAGGTTTGCATCATGAAACTATGCTGGTCTCTCTCATGAGAGAATCACAAGAAAAATTAAGCTAGAGAAGTGGACATTGAACTTGAGACTTGAAAAAGCATTTTTAAATGCTTATTGTAATAGTCTAGAGTATTTTTGGCTACTTTTTTTTTCTTTTTTAAGTTAACTAAATCAATTTAGGTTTAAAATTAATTAGTGATTGATTTTATTTTTCAAAGTTGGATTAAAATTTAACTTAGAAACCCACTAGCTTTTGTATTTGGTTAAAAAATAAAACAAACAATTTCACACTCAATTTTGGTGCTTTAAAAAGAAGTCACTCTTACTTTGAAGGGATAAAATGAACATGTGCTTCTTTGTCTTGTAATCACTTACCCAAAATAATACCACCAAAAAGATGTATGCACTTCTCTCGTGCCTCATGATGATCTTGAGAATCAAAAGTTTTTTGGTGATATTAAGTTGCATAAGTGATTTCCTCCACATTTCATTTGGATCCTAAAATTGAACAAAACATCTTGCAAGTGTGAGTGGAGAATATTGCGTACATTCTCTCTCTTTGTGTTGCAACAAAGATTGATCGAGTTATGGGTATTGTTTTGCTCAATTTTTT
>VDFB02058242.1:156745868-156898126 GCA_007258455.2 Sequoia sempervirens | reverse complement strand
AGCTAGTAGTTTAAAAACTACATTCAATTTTCTACAGATTCTATTCTTACATACTTTTGAAATAATATATATAACTTATTCAATTTTTTATGTCAAGTTGCCTAACTTTTATTTTTCTAAATTTTTTGCCACTTAAGGGCCTATTTTTTCCATGGTGATCCTGCACATACCCAAGTTCACTTACATTTGTGTTGAAGGATTTTTTAAAAAACCATACAAGCTACGACAATATCCCAATGACCCGATAATACTATTAGAACTCTCTCGGTAGCTACAACATGCACACGCCCTTTCGAGTGGCAAGCATAGGGTGGGGATTCCTTATCCTCTCTCCTTCGGCTAAGGGCTATACGAAATCCATACCTCTTAGTCTGCTAACAATTCAGAGAAAGAACTGGTGGAATACCATTTGAGGCTACACACTGCCTGACCACAAATGGACCCCTATGACAAACTTAAGAAAGCACTTGGACCTGAGCACGCCCATCTATATAGCGTTGAGGAAGTTTGGGCTAATTGAAAAGGTGAAAATTATGTGTGAAATAGGCACTATATGTGAATGACCGCATATTTCATAAAAAGGGTCAACTTGTTCCCCATATTGGATTAGGTAGTAGAAGATGAAAATATAGTAATGGATCCTTGGTACAACATAGTTTCCAATCTCCTGCTACCACTGATTGATTGGAATGATCAAGAGGTTGATGACATCGATATTCTAAACAAACCCATCGAGGTGAGAACAAAAGAATGGATTGATGGAAAAATTTCCCAATTGAAGTAGTGAGAGGTCACTTTGACCTATGAGGGGCTCGAGAACGAGCCAACAAGTGAAACGAATAGTGGGAAATCTGCCACCCCATCAAGAGAGACTTCAAAATCTCCTTCATCCACCAAGTTAAGGAAGAGAAAAGAAACTACTAAGCAACAACTTGAAACCCTAAGGTGTACACGAGAATGGCTTTGGAGGGAGAACCTTCTATGAAACACAAGATATCAGGAAGTTTCATAGAGATGCCTACCATTCAAGAAGATCCACTTCATGAGGGAGAGGAAATGGAGGTTGAGCAACCAAAATCTCCACCTCCTACCTCCACTATTGCTGCCCCTCCGCCTACTTCTCATGCAATGGTGGCCACTTCTCTTCTTGCAGTGGATATCTCGGTCCACCTTACCTCTTCTCCACCCACCATATAGGTTGTGACCATAGACTCTTCTTCTGCCACCTTTTCTTACCTCTCCTCTACTTCCATGTCTCCAACTACATCACTACCCCTTGCCACATCAACAATACCAATTCTTGCACTCTCACTTCTAGACATATTCTCCTAACATATGTAGAATGTTCTTGAAGATCTTTATGAAGTATTGATGAATCCAACCATCCAAGCTACCCTAGCATAGGCTCTTGCCAACATTCCTGCCTCAACTCCTCTGACTGAACCACCAGAGATGAAAGCCATAATGCAAATATTCAAGGAGTTAGAGAGACAAGAAAAGGAAGAAAAAAGGGAATTGGAGGAGGAAGTAGAAAATTACCACGAACACCCAAAGCACTAGCATTTGCAAATTGATAAGGTGGTCTACGAAAGAAGAAGAAATAGACTCCTATGAAGTTGATGAAGAAGAGGATGACACAAAATACATTGTAGCAAGCTTTGATGCAAACCTCAAGGAGTTAGATAGATAGTTGAAAGGTGCCAGGGAGGAGGAAAAAAGGCCACCTTCCAAGGAAGAAAAGGAGTCAAGTGCTAAAATTGAGGAAGATATTGAACTTCTAACTAGGGAGCACGATGAAGGCCCCAAGCATGATGAAGAAATGCCTCTCTTAGGAGAGAAATAAGAGCAAGAAAAGAAAGCACAAGAAGCTATGCCACCTCATCACGAGGAAGAGGACAATAAAGAAATGGATAAGCCTGAGAAGGAGACTGAAGCAAGAAGAAATCCAGAGATAGAGTCTCATAGAGAAGAACATCCTGAGGAATATAAGCATGAGGCTGAAGAAGAGGAAAAGACCTATAGAGGAGAGGACAACCCCAAGAAATGCACACCCACCAAGTCCTCGATCAAAGACATAGTATTCATCTGGGACTCTGATGAAGAAGAAAAAGACATGACGAGGATGGAGCAAGAAGCTCTAGGTGATAAAGAGATTAAAGTCAGTAAGGATGAAGAAGAAGGTGATCGTGAATCACCCACAAAAGAGTCTCAGATGCTTGGGTGGTTAGAAAAGAAATTAGAGAAGAAGAATCCAACTCCCAAAGATCCCAAGGCAAGACTTGAGGCTATCTTAGCTCGAGTACAAGTTAGCACAAAGAAGAAGAAGCCTAAGGTTAGGTCATAATTGACCACGGATGCTTCTGGGTCTAGGATTTTGCAAATTGCCACACCCGTGGTTGGAGAAGGAGTAAGTTATAATAGCTCCACCATGAGCTTGGGGACAACCACCAAGGACCATAAGATAGATAGCCTACATGATTTAGTTGCCACAATATTCCATCAAATGCACAAGGACAAGATCTCCAAGGAAGAACTAAAAGCACAAGTGGCTCATTTGACTGACTAGATTCAACAATGGTCATCAACGAAAGAGCTCCCCATGACATCCTTGGCACCACCACAATTACTATCCAAACTGTACTATATCAAAAAACTTCAGAAAAGAAAGAATTGGACTAAGACTATGGAGGAATGGTTCTGACAGGTCCTGTATGCTAGAAACATGGGCATCAATCATGTTGTTAAGACAACAAATAAGTTCTTAGAAGTACAAAGACACCTTCAGGGCATGAGGAAGTTATGCACTGACTTCCCAAAGATATATAGGTCCACTTATCCTAAAATTGAGGCCATCCTCAAGCTGTCTTAGAAAACATGGGAAAAGAGCTTGTACTGACAGAGGATGATCATTGGTTGGTGGATATCTGGGAGTTGTATTTCGATCATAGAAAAGAGATTTTGTAGCAAGTACTCTACAAGGTGGAGCTTGAAATTGATTGGGCCAAAGACATTAGGCAGGATTGTCTTCAGTATTTAAAATTAATGATAGGTTATGATATGCCCACCATCAAGATTGATCTAGAAAAGATAAAGCCTTATTTCCATAAGAAGATGGAAGATGGGATGTTGGGTGAGCTTACCACAAATTTTGTGAGTTTTGCTACTCAGGCTTTCACCCAATCTGAAAAAGTCAGGGACAATGTGGCTAAGTATGATGGAGATTTGGATACACTCATAGGCTGATCCAAGCAATGGAACTACCAAGTGCTCCAATGTAATATAATGGAGATTGATAAGCTCCAAGAATTAATTAGTAAGTTCATGGAATATGCCATTTTGGAGAAGTAGGAAGGAAACCTAGTCATTGTTGAAAAGCTCTTTGTAGAAGTACAGTAAAAGGGAAATTTGCAAAAGACAAATTTGCTACAGTGTTTTCATATAAGGACAAAATAGGGTAAAGAAATAATGTAATTTTAAGTTGTAATATATTTGGGGGTAGGTGAAACCCTAGTTTGTAGTGAATCTTGGCCACATAATGTAAATCAACCTTGGGCATTCATTTTTATTTTTGAACACTATAAATAAGGGGCCTTCTCTCATTTTCAAGAAAGAGTTGATTTGTTGTAAAGGCATGCTATAAAATTTTTAATAGAAGGTCATTGGCTTTTGGTGGAGTCTTGAGTTTCTATTGCATGTTACATGGTTTATCTCCCATAGTTAGTTGATTTAGATAGATTTACTTTTCCATTCTTCATGTTCTAGATTACTTTGATAGATTAGTTAATGTTGTTCAATGGTTGTGTAGATTTCTATTGTGTTGATGCATTTCTTGTCCATACCTATTTTTGTTTATTGATTGTAGATAGCTATGTAAAGTTAGTCTAGCCATAAACTAAAAGCTGCTCCAAACTTCTATCTTTTGTCCATGCATGTTTATGGTGAATGAATGGTTGAATATTTCCAGTCCTTAGAAGTTTGCACAAGTTTCATGATACTGTGAGTTAATCTGGTTAAGTGAAATTATGTTTTTAGAAAGCTGTCCATAGTAGAACCCTCCATGATCACTACTCATTGCTAGTTTTAGATCCAGGAACCTCTTTTCTTCCCTACCCTTTTTCCCTTTTTTTTAATAAGGGTATGTGTAGGATCATGATGGGCCAAAAATTGGTGATATGATGGGTATTTGTAGGGTATGTGGCTAATGACTTTTTTTTTACCCAAAATTAATGAAAAGAAAAGGGTTCTAAAGAAGATTCTTAGCTTTCCACCAAACTAAATTATGCTTTACTTTGAATTTAATAAATAATTATTATTCATTTTCTATTTGAATTACGACTAAAGTCCTGATTGAAAGGCTAATTGAAAACATTTATAGCTTTCAAACGTATCAAATTTTTTGAATCAAAACATGTGTCACATTCTATGCTTCATATACTATAGGATTAAAAAATAAATGAATTTCTTGAAGTTTTGACCAAGTAAGGTGGTTAGATGTACAAGTTTTTATATTTTTAAAAAGTTGTATTAAAAAAATCATAATTAATTTTTACTTGGAAAAAAATTACAAAAAAATATGCATCACATTGGGACATGAGTCCTCTACTTATATGTAAAATATTATAAAAAAATATTATCATTTTATTGTGGTTAGGGTGGTTAGACAGACACCTACTTCTTATTTTTCCCTAAAATTTAAGTACTGCTACATTCAAATTTCATATTTTCACCAAATAGATTTTATTTAAAAATAAATAAACCTAGTAGTTTATAAACTACATTCATTTTGCTACAAATTCTATTGTTACATATTTTTGAAATAATATAGATAACTTATTCAATTTTTTATGTCAACTTTCCTAATTCTGATTTTTCTAAATTTTTTGCTACTGAAGGGCCTATTTTTTCCATGATGATCCTACACATACCTATAAGTAGCCTATGGTAAGGTTCATTGCACATTATAAAGCCAAATATTAAGATAAAAGAGGAGTTTAAGATTGTTCTTTGAACCTGAGTAAATTGAAGATTAACTTCCTATCTCAGGAACTCCATTTTAAGATTCACCTCATCTCTAGCCAAACTTTGTAGTCTTCCGTGTGATTACCAGTAAAATCACATTGAACCAAATTGAGAAATTTCGTGCACATCATGACCTGACACCCAAGAGACCTTGGGGAAATTTTCAACTTGTTGTTGGAGATTTCCTTTCAAGAGAGGTGGTCCACCTATGCATTACCTATGTCGAGAAGTGCATAAAAAACACATCAATAGTTATTTCATCAATCAAGAGACCTAAAATGAAAAGTAGGTTAATTAGAAGCCTATCAAACCAATAATTTGAGCCACTAACCATTATCTTCAACAAAGTACTTCATTTCCATTTAAAAGAAAATTCCAATAATCTCCCTTATAACTTCCTTAGATATCAAAATAGGAATGTTAGTCCATAAGAATTTTTCATGCACTCTACTTAATTCCATTCTCACATACTTAAGTTCACCTTCATGGATGAAACATGGAAACCACTACCAAACATCTAGTTTCTTCTTCACTAGGTTTCCATACTTAGGTCTGATGTTAAAACCATCTCCAATCAATTGGCCTATTCATAGGTCCATAATTTTTGTATGGTTATACTTTTCCATTTTCCTATGGATGTATGCCCTAATTTTCTTAGTGGGAAAACCCCTATATAGAATACTCAAACAATCTCCAAGTGGGTCATTCTCAAACACTTTCATGGGGAATTTCTTTATTTTTAGTTGGGGTTTCTCACCCACATTTACTATTGTAAGTGTTGGCATCTGAATTGAATTCAAATGCTTTAAAAGGCTAATTATATTCCATCTCTAGACAATAGTAAACACCTTTTTCTTACTCAACAAAAGTTAGGGTTTGGATGCTCTAGTTCACAGATCAACTTTGAACTCTTGAATTTGCTTCAATTTTCACTACTTGCTCCCAATGCATAAAAGTGAATGAAATCAACAACAAAGGGGTATATAATCCTTTCAATTTTTCCCTCATTTGTAAAATAATAAGGGTGTTAAAACCTTCTCTGTACAATAGTGAACCCTAAATCATTCCACAAATATCTGTAATTACATATTTTCTTTATGAATTTCCTTTAAAAGCTCTATAATGGCCATCTCCATATCATATCTTCGTGCCAAGCCATGAAAACTCATAGTAGTAGGGGGTTATGTGATTTTATATTTTTTCTCCCCTTAAGCTAATGCCTAAGTTCAATTCCTAGAGGAATTATTTGCACCAGAGGGTGGTACAGATTCATTTATAGTCTCTGATTCTTCATTCTTATTATGCTCTTCTTTCTTTATCCAAATATTTTCCATTTCATTATTTACTATAATAGGATCCATCTTTTTAACTTGGTCATCTCTATTTTCTAAATTATCCTTCCTTGAATTTTTTCTTTTACTAAATCTAGTGGTATGTATAGGTCTATTGCAAATGTTGTATATGACATTTCTGTAAGAATTATTTCTTTTTATTTTTTAATCTACATTGATTAGCCTACTCTCCAAATCCACAACATTCATGGTAGTAACCATTAAAATATTGAATCATTCTACCACTATTATATACATTCATCATTTGACTTTTACATTCATTTGCTCTATGCACAAACTTCTTATGTGTAAAGCATTGATCAGTTAAGGATGGAGAATTCTTATTTATTTTTCTTCTACATTCCATTTCTCTATGTTCAAATTTATTGCAAAATTAACAAATAACATTAAAATATGGGTACGTTCAAGGATTTGGTTGCCTAATGTGGATCTTCTAGCATAGTTTCTTTGATTTTGGAACTTTCAATTGTTCTTCTTGTCTTTAGTCTTCTCTAGTTCATTGATCTCCTTTGCATTGAGTTTTCGATCTTCTTTTGAGATTTCTCTTTTTTCAATTCCCAAACCATCTTTTTCTTTAGATATTTTCTAACCTACAATCAACTCATCAATCATTGTATAAATTTTCCTAAATTTCTCCTCGTGAATTCTTGCATTCTCTAGATTTGATCTTGATTTAACACTTCTTGTTCAAGCCTTGTGCATTAATCAAAATTTCTTTTTACCATGTTGCATTTAGACATTCCTCAATTCTTTTATTTTCTTCCAGTTGCACTTTTACTCTAGTGATGCCATTTTCTTGTTTCAATTTTTCATTGACCTCCTTATGTCTTTCTCTAAACTTCTTGATTTTATCTCTCAATCTTTTGATGCAGTCATTTTCTTCTTTCATATTCTCCTTCAAATCTCTATTTTCAACTTCAATTTTGTTAAGGTATTTAAGAGAAACTTTGATTTCTCCATATTTTTCAAGCATGCAATCTTCTTCTATGTATCCAAAAGTAGGATTCACTTTCATAGATATAGGAAACTTTGTATGAGCCAAGTGTTCAATTTCCAAGATCTTCCCAAAGCAGTCAAGCTTCTTCCAAGTAACCAATCTATGATACCCATTGTTGAACACCCAAAATATTGAGAGGGGATAAATTAGTATTCTATTAAACCATATAATTACCAAAGCTTACCTAGCATTTATAATCCATAACACACACAACACATGAACACCAAAATTTTTTATGTGGAAAACCAATGAAGGGAAAAACCATTGTGAAGATTAACTCACAATATGTTATAATAAGTTATAAGATATTATAGAAAGGACCACTACTAGGTGGACTCACTGTCCAGGTGAACTCACTATTCATAGAGAAAGGAAAGATAGAAAGAGGTGGCTTAACAACCAATATTTGAACTAATAAAAGTGCATCTAACATATGTTGGATTCAATTCCTTTGAAGCTCATAACACACACTCTAATCAACTCAAATTACAAGTCTCTGATCTACTCTATAGTTGTATACCTTTTCTCAACACACAACTTATTCTCATAAACAAAAAAATTTTGCATCATAGCTTACATTTAGATCATGTATGCATCACATTCTCTCTTCAAAAACTCAAATCAACCTTGTATGTATACCAAACTTTATCACAAACATCAATTAAGTCAACCTAATTAGATGTAGCCTCAAATCATACAAAAAATGCTTAGTTGGCCCCCGATTGAAACCAAAAAGTCTTCACATTCCAAATGCATGCAATATAGGTTGCAATAGACCTATAATAAATCCCTTTTCCATTTACATTACATATTTAATCTTTACAACACTTTGCATACATCAAGTTAGCCAAGTAGAGGACCTAAAAAAAAACTCTAACTTATCAATACCATAGAATACATGGACCAAAAAATGTCATGCGAACTGGAAAATATAATGTACTAACACCTGTTAACATTTTCTCAAAACTATAAGGATTAACTTAAATCTATGGAGGAGTACAGACTAGTTAGGTAATAGCCACTACATAGAAAACTATGTAAACCATATCTATCAATCTTCTATTACTTCAAAGTTCATAACTAATTATTTAAATCAATTGAAATTATAAATTAAGATGTTACTAATATCCATAAAAAACATATTAGAATTGTAGAAGTAAATCTATATGGGCGAAGAAATGCGAACCAAATTACTGGAGGGCACTGTGTGCTTGAATATCCGAGTGTAGACACTTAGTAAAAGTACATGACTATTTCAACAAAATAACTCCTCTACAGTTATCCTTCATATTATTTTGACATCCATTATGTAGTGTTGACATCAATGAAAACTCATTAGTGATAACCTTCTTCATTCTTTCAACAATCTAGCTAATACTTATATTTTAAAAATTGTACTAGGCCATATTGAAATACGAAAATAAATCTAAAAGTTTTTTATGTCATCATTTAGGCATATGCATATAGTGGAAAAAGTGGAGAATTTTATTGTTATTGTTGTGAAATGATATAAATATTTTGATTTCTATATTTTTCAAGTTAGGATCAATCAATTACTATACTCTATAGTCTAAAAATTAAATATTTGTTTGAAAATTTTATGCATTATTATGTTACATAGAAAAATGACAATTTTTTATATTTTTTGAAATCTTTGGATTCTTAGGCCTAAATTTTTATAGAAAAAGATCCTCAAGAAATGTACAAAATCTATCACAAAATTACAAACAAATAAAATATTGGTGGGTAAAACTCCTTTCCAAAAGAGAGATAAAAACAAAGAAAGATGAAGGATGGACGAATAAATGATAACCCCAAGGACTACATCCATTATGTATATAAAATAAATGTCCCCTCTATAAGACAGAAAAAGAGAGACAAGATATCCCTCCCACAATGTGTAATCACCAACAAATATGGTTAATGTCTAAAGGCAAAATAATCCAATATTGATAAATAATGTTTCTGCCCTTGGTAAGAAGATACACTAAGTAAAAATGTAGGAATGCTTCCCATTGGATGGATAGGAATTGGTAGGAAGTTAAATCAATATCTATGAATATTGTGTCTCTAAAAGATACTCATGTGTTGCCATGTTTTTTGATGGTGATGATGATGCGACAATCCAATCAGGTACATGCTCAATCACAAAAACTATGGAAAACCAAGAACAAATAGAAACTAATCTTGAACTAGCTCCAAAGATAAAGATGAAGTGGATTGGCCAATGAACAAGAGATTAATTTTACAATCTTATCCTTTTCAGTTTAGGTTCTATAAGACCTAGGAGGGCGATCCTTAAAAATATTAGATGGATTTACACTTTATTTATACTATGATATTTTTTATTCATAAATTCTCTCATGAAATGTGCTAAGAAATACAAATAGAACAAACCTAATTGCAAGATTATTGGAGCCTATTGGATCACTAGCTCTAATAACATGAATGAAGTTTAAGGAATAAATTACGACATAAATTGGAAATTGATTTGAAATATAATTACTATGGACATGTAACCAATATTCATACTTAGACTTTACAACCATTTTTCTTAGAGATCCTTCAATATGCTAGAACTCTTAATATTCTAGATATAAAAATTTAATCTATTACTTATATAAAAGATATATGAGAAACATTGATTTGTAGTAAAAGCAACAATGAACATAAATTATCCTTGATCAAATTTATTCATAAGAGTAACAACATATACATTTAAAGATAATTGATTGTGAAATTTTTATAATATATTCATATATTATGAATTTTTAATGATATATAAAAATCACAATTGTATCTACATTTCTTCTCTAGATGACCTAGATTAGACAAGTACAAACCAAAAATAAACTTGCTAGGCTTGCAAAATTCCAAAATCTTTTCAAAATGGCTCATAATTGTCTTTTATATAAACAAGGGAGCAACAAGCTAAACTCCATGGACATATGCCACATTTTCATTTGACAATCTTCTCCTAAGTATCAAACAAAAATAATACTACCTTACAAAAGATAAAATGGATCATTAGAAGAAAAGATAGTTGTGGATGTCATTGAAGAAGATATTTTTTATTTTCATTTTGAAACAAAATGGAAGGAGCACATGGCTCCTTAGTTGTCATTTTCTAATTAATTAGTATGTCTCCCAGACATAAAATAACTAACCCAATGTTACAACATTATAAGTGGACACAAATAAATATCTAATGTGGTTGAACATATTTCTTAGATGCACTACAACTAAATATTTATTAATTTCACATAATAAAATAATATGTGTTATACAAGGTGCAGTACACCTATTCATAATTTAAAATTTTAATGAAGAGATGGATTGATTACCTTGTTGACTATTATTTATCAAATTGAATGCAAATTGTATAATTTATACACCAATGGATTGTATAAAAAGAAAAATCCTTATTCATTGTTAGAGATGCATCTATCTTATCAATTCCAGAGAAAACAATAGAACTACATTACATCTACATTTGTATCATTATTGACATGTTAGACATGCTACATAATTATTTGACACGCCTTTCATCATTATTGAAACATTTTACTGCAATTGAAATATTTAAATCGAGAGAAGATCCTCACATAACAAGCTTGTAAAGATTTTCATCAACATCAATAGTTTTCAATCATGTCTCCAAACAATTAGACAACCAAAAATCAAATTACATACCAATATTAATACATGTTATTTCCTCAATCAAGAGACGTAAAACGAAAAGTAGGTCAATCGGAAGCCTGTCAAACCAATAATTTGAGCCACTAACCATTATCTTCAACAAAGTACTCCATTGCCATTTCAAAAACAAAGTCTTTAATTCGTTCTCTTTCATATTAAAAATTATGTTTATTATTGTTCATCTATGATGTCAACACTCTGATATTAAATGTTTTGTCATTGTGTGCTTTATTTTTACCCTTGGGCAATGAATAATGGAATGTGTATTTCCCTTCAATGACGCAACTGGGCCATCCAACATCCAATCTGTACATCTTATTTTCGGCGCTACCATCGTTTTCATCATAGATTTCGAGTCTTGTTAATGTGCTCTATGGATCTCGACGCTTTTGAGTAACAACAAAGCCTCTCATGGGTTAAGCGCAAGTGTCATTTGCGTATAGGATAACAAATTTAGTTAGCGTCTTCTGGTTGTCAAAGACAACAAACTCGTGATATGCTCTTACCAGAGAAGAGTTCTTATAAAATTACAAAGAAGTGTCAGATGAGCATTGACAAGCGTCTGCTCATAAATCACTGTATGAAGGGTCCCTGCGCGGACTTTGGCTTGTATAGAGATCCTCTTGTCGTCCACATCTATTCCAGCGAAAAGGATCATCTCCATGTGAAATTGCAGGTAGAAGTGTTATAAGCTTGTCAACATTAAATCTGTCTATGGCAGTAGAAGCTAAATAAGTAGGTGTTGGTATACGAATGTGATTCTACTAGTACTAGAAATGATTGTAACTGCACAGAGAAAATTTGTCGTCGATTCTCTGCAACTGTAAAACAATGTGTGGTAACGCACATATATATGAATATACATAATACCTATGGTGATTTCATTCACTGCAACAAAGCTGTCCTTTCGAAACCGACCAAACGCCGAGAAAAAAAGTTAACGTGTTATCTTTGCTGGAGCTGACAAATCGGAGAGTGTGGGGCTGGGGTTCTGTTGTTTGTAAATGAGTGTCGCCGTACCTCCAATTTCCGGTCCACTTATTAGATGTCCAAATCATCAGAACATGATATTGTAGTTTCTGGAAACAGTTTAGCGTATGCAAGGCAGCTCTCGTAAGTTTTCATCGTTGCTTAAGAGATGTCACTATACTACATTAGCAGGGGACTAGAACTACAATGTTTTGATGATTGATGTAATGAATATTTTGCTTCGATCTATTATAATCTTAGAATAGAAATTCGAAATTAATTCTTACTTAAGCTCAAATTTATTTAGATTTACAAATTTTTATATTATGTTGTGAAGCTCAATGCCTTCATAAATTAGTATTAGTGTACACAACAATTGGCGATAGGCTTATAGTTTAGAAACTTTGGTTTGTTGAGGAAATTGTATAGAACATGTTAATTAGGAAGGTTCTCATTAATAGAAATAAACTATTTGGTAAACAATGAAATTTCGAGGAGGCGTAAATGTCAACTCAAATTCAACATCGGAAAAAAATGTCAATTACAGAAACCGAAATTTGACATGTCTACAAGTGCTATAGCAATGTTCGACACTATTAATAATAAAGAGAAAATATTATATTAATGTTCTAAGCAGTTATTATGCCACTCAAATTGGCCTATGAATTTTGAGAGTGAAATGTTATAAAGTTGATACAAAAGTTAGGGAAAATTAATTATCAAAGAAAACTATTATAGGTAATTTTTATTTTTGTATGGTTGAATGCATATTAAATTTAAATTTATGATTTTGACTATGATTATGTTAAAATTACCCAAATCAAATCAAATTAAATATTTCTCTAGAATTATTGTAGATAAATGATAGATATTTACTAAGACTCTATAGGATTTCATCAAAACTATATAGTATGAGAAAATTAAAAATCATAACATAGTGGAAGTTAATATTCAAATTATTACAAATAAAAATATTTAATCAGAAATTGTCATGCCCATCATTTACCCATAAGAAAAATCACAACTATATTTATTTAACACTAACATAAAAGAACTATAGGTTCACCAACCATGTGTTAAACATGTGCAAGACAACTGGGAGGGGGGGTGAATCAGTTGTCACACAAATTAAAACTTAAAACTTTATCACTTATCTATTCTTCAACCACACTATTATATTATTAAATATGAGCATGAAACCTAAATAACAGAAAGTAAATCAACGCAATGAACACTAGAATTTTATGTGAAAAACCCAATAAGGAAAAAACCACGAAGAGGGTTAACTCACAATATAAATATTATAAAACTGAATACAAGAGCTCACTACCAAAGGCTCACTGCCCAGAAGAGGACTCACTATCCAAATACAAAGGCTCACTACCTAAAAAGGACTCACTGTCCAATAGAGAGGCTCACTGCTTATAGATATAAAGAGAACAAAAGATCCACCACAACATTTAACACACCTTCACAACTTTGAAAATTAATTGCAAAAACATTTAACTCACTGCCTTTAGGAATCTGACACAATAAAATCAATTATCACAACCCACTCACACTCACACACTTTTTCTCTTATGATTTGTGGCTTACTTTCATCATTTTGCATCACTCTATCATACAAATCTTCACAATTCGACTTGCTTTTATACCATTCTCAACCTTAGAAGCATTTACCAAGGTTGGCTACAAATAAATCATTTCATAAATTCAAATAAGGTCAACAACTCAAAATTCCTGTGGTGGAAAGGAATAAGAGTGGACCAATAAAATTATTTTTCAAGATAAAAAATAATATTCTCAAATCAATCACATTCTTCATTAATTAATTTTTATTCTTCAAATGAAGTGTAGACACCAGGTCAACCAAACCTAATGAAAACACAAATGAAAAATGATGCACATGATTCCCAACATGAAGATGACACACATACACCTCAACATGCTTCATTATTCACAAGACTTCATCTCTGATTTATTTGGATATGTGAGTAGCAAAACAATATACTTCATACACTAAATACATTTCACTAGATCATCTGAACTATGCAAACTTGTATTGGAATATAGAAACATGACTTTCAGATTACCGAAATTCAACCTTCTCTGTGAAAACACAAAGATCACCATCACAAGACAAATCCCAGATCCACAAGATTTGAAACAAAATAACAAAGGAATGCAGAGCAAAAATATTTCTCTTAGTCCACAAAAGATCAACTTTTCTGGTAGAGCACAGATACTGGTGGACACAACTTTTACATACCATCACGCCAGAAGCTGAAACTTAGAATATATAATCATCAGATCACTATTATGAAATCTTCAAAACCACATAGTCATAGGATCAACACAAAAGAAACACGAAGCACATATAGGAGCATAATCTAAACTCACTCATCACTCTGACTTCTCTAGTTCTTTATTAATTTTCTCAAAAGCACTTGGAAAATCATCAACACAACATATCTGCAACCATATAAGATAGCTCCATGTACTCACAGCATCTTAGCAACATCTCAACTATACATGTACAATCTACAACATATTGAATAGTGTTGACATTAATGACAACACCACCAAACTAGCCTATACTTACAATAATCTCCCCCTTTGTGATTGATGGTGACACATGGTGTGAAAAACCTTCAAAGACAACAATGTACACAGTATTCTAGGAGAACACCTTCTCTTCTACTACAACTATTTTTCACATGAATTTCTCTCTCCCTTTGACATCAATGGCAAATAACAACTACTCTGATCACTCCCCCTTAGAAGTACACCCATCCTGCAACAATGAAATTTTTTTTCCACTCCCCCTATAGAGTAGACCAACCTATCAGTCTACATAAATAAATAATATGTGAATTCACTAGACTGATGCACCTTCATGTGCACTTAGTTCAGAGGACCAATGACCCCCAACCTCTCCCTAAGATATTCAAAAGTATCCTTCGGAAGAGCCTTAGTGAATATATCTGCAATTTGTTCCTTTGTTGTCACATACTACAATCTGACTTCATTCTCCAACACTTTTTCTCTTAGAAAATGATATTTGATAGATTTATTGAATGCATAACCAGGTTCTTTGAAATAGTTATTGCACTAGTGTTATCATAGAAAATATAAATAGGCTCATCACATACTACTCTAATTTCCTTCAGAGTTTGCTTCATCCATAGAACCTCTATGTAGCAGGATGCTACAACAATATATTCTCCCTCTGCAATGGATAAAGAAAATGAGTCTTTCTTTTTATGCAACCATGAAACTAATCTTCTGCCAAGAAAGAAAGCACCACCATTGGTACTCTTCTAGTCATCTATACATCCATCCTAATCAGTATCTATGTAAGCACTCAGAGTAAATTCATCAGTCTTAGGATACCATAATCCATATTCCCATATACCTTTAAGATATCTAAATATTCTCTTCACCGTTGTAACATGCATTTCTTTAGTACCTGCTTAGAATATGGAAACTAAGCACACTTCATGCATAATATCCAGTCTAGTAGCAGTAAGATACAACAGTCCACCAATCATCGATCTCTATTTGCTCTGACCAGTCTTAGCAGATTCATTGTCTTTTCTCAGTTTACATCTGATTACCATAGGAGTACAAACCAGTTTAGAATCCTCCATCCCAAACTTCTTCAAAAAATATTTTACATACTTAGATTGTGAAATGAATATCCCTTTGTCTGTTTGACTCACTTGTAGACCAAGAAATAAATTCAATTCACCAATCATAGACATCTCAAATTCTTTTCACATGTCTTCAACAAAAATTTTATGCATGCCATCATTTCCACCAAAAATGATATCATCAACATACGCAACTACTATTAACATTTTGTTACCTTGTACTTTGAGGTAGAGATTGTTGTTAGTAAAACATTTGATGAATCCTTGCTTTGTCAAGTATCTATCCAATCTTGCATACCAAGCTCTAGGAGCTTGCTTCAGTCCATATAACACCTTCTTATATTTATAAACCATGTCTAGTTTGTTAGATAACTGAAACCCTTCAGGTTGCTCCATATAAACTTCTTCCTCCAACTCACCATTTAGAAATGCTAACTGAACATCCATCTGATATACTTTGAAGTCCTTGTATGTAGAAAATGACAAAAACATCCTGATAGCTTCGATTCTAGCCATAGGGGCAAGTGTTTCTTTAAAATCTATTGCTTCAACTTGTGAATATCCTTTGCAAACCAGTCTTGCATTATTCCTTACAACTTCTCCATTTTCATTTAGTTTATTCCGGAACACCCATTTCAAACCAATCACATTCTTATTCATAGGCCTAGGGACTAGTTCCCATGTCTAATTATTTTCTATATGTTGTAGCTCTTCTTTCATTTCTCTCATCCAATTTTCATCTTCACATGCTTCACTTACAATTTTAGGTTCTATTTTAGAATGTAAACACAAATTTACCTCAACTATAACTCTGCTTCTTGTCTCCATGCCTTCACTCTTGTTTCAAATTACTTTTTCTTCTAGATGATTCTTCCATACATACTTAGGATTCCTTACAGTAGGTTCCAACTCATTCTCTTCTTCTTCTTCTTCTTCTTCATCTTGTCCTTCTTTCTCTTCTTCTTCCTTCTCTTTATTCTCCTTCGGTACATGTCCACAAATAGGATCATTAGGTTCAACCTCACTTATCTCAATAGGTCTATGTATGTCTTCATCAACTTTCACTTTAGCACTTTCAATAATCTTCATCAACCTTTCATTAAAGCATATGTATGATTTGCTAGTAGTGGAATATCCAAGAAAGATTCCTTCATCACATCTAGCATTGAACTTTCCAAGGTTTTCATGATCCCTTTTAATATAACATCTGCTTCCAAATACCTTAAAATATTTTATCGTAGGAGTCTTACCAATCCATAGCTAAAAAGGTGTCTTTGTACTATTGTGTCTGATCTGAACTCTATTAAGAACATAAAAAAAATAGTATGTATCTCTTCTCTCCAATATGTATCTGGTACATTAGACTCTTTCATCATAATTCTATAAGCTTCCTATATAGTCTTGTTTTTTCCTTTTAACTGCTCCATTCTATTGTGGGGTTCTTAGAGTAGAAAACTAAATTTTCATGCCATGCTTCTCACAAAATGTATTAAATTCACCAGAAGTGAATTCACGACCTATATCAGATCTCAAGCACTTGATTTTCAAATTTATTTCATTTTCCACTCTTGCTTAAATAAATACCTTAAACCTATCTTGAGCCTGGGTCTTTTCTCTAATAAATGCAACCCATGCCATTTGAGTATAATCATCAATAAGAAACATAAAATACCTATCTCCATTCAGGCTTCTGGTTCTAGTCAGACCACAAAAATTAGTGTGAACTAACTCTAGTGTTCGGGTAGTACAATGTTATTTTCCCTTAAAGTTGCATCTAGTTTGCTTCCCCAACTGACAAATTCTATAGATAGTATTAGCAGGCTTGTGATTCTTTGTAGTCCTCAAACAATCTATTTTGAACTGATCTTGACCAGTTTATCAAAATTTACATGTCCCATTCTCTGGTGCCATAACCAACTTTCACTGACTTGAGATACTAGACATTGACTGTCAACTCTCTTCAACTGACAGGTGTTTCCATGAGTTCTTCCAGCTGTAACCATATCTCCATTTTCAAATCCTTTCCTAATTTCACAGGTATTGTTCTGAAACACAAGTTTAAAGCGATTGCTACACATCTAACCAATGCTTAGAAGGATATTCCTCAAACCATTCACATAATATACATCATCAGTATTGTGCACTCCATCAAAACTAATTGAACCTTTACCACAGATCTTAGCTCTTGAGTCATCACCCAACATAACTAAACCACCATCATATTTCTCAAGTTTAGTGAAATTACTCTTATCTCTGGTCATGTGATTTGAACATCCACCATCAATTACCTAGTAGTCTTCATCCTATCAGATTGCATGTAAAACAGTAACTAGAGTACCTTCCATCATATTCTTCTTATCCTCTGGAGCCTTCTTACACATTTTTCAAAGTTAGTGGATACATATTTATTTTCCAAAGCTAAGAATAAGCATTCACTATCATCAACCTCATTGTTAGATTCATCATCAGAAATACCTACCTCTTCCTTAACATAGTACAATTTCTTATACTTATTATCCTTCCTATCCTTATCATTATATTTTTTGTTCTTTTTATGTGTAGCCCTATTCAGACATCTCAAAGCATAATGGCCAATTTTACCACAACTAAAACATTTAAAGGGTAACATACCTTTATGCTTTATGGTGCCTTTCTTCAATTTCTTGGTGAATTTTGCTTCCAACTCTTCAACATCACTATCTGGTTCTTCTATATTCAAATCCTTAGATTCCATCTCTATCTTCTCTTTTGTCTTGTCATCTTTCTATAACTTCCTTATCTCAAATGCTTGCAAGGTGATGAACAAATCTTCTAGAGTGTACTTATTAGGATCATACATTTCTTCAATAATAGAGATCTTGTCATTATAACATTGTAGTAAGGTAATCAAGATCTTCTCGATTATATCTTCATCTAATAGTTTTCCTCCTTGATTTCTAACTTCATTTGCTACTAGTTAACTCTCTGAAAGAAACTTGTAAATTTTTCACCATCTTCCTTCTTCAGGTTCACAAATCTATGCTTTGCCACTAGCCTCTTTGTCAATTTCAACTTTTCATTTCCTTCATGCATGTCTTACAACTTCTTCCAGAATTCATATGCAATATCCAGAGAATTAACCTTAACTCGCTCATTTTTAGATAAACCATTTCAAATCGCATACTTCACCAGGTTCTCATTTTCTTCATAAGCAATGAACTCATCTGCAGAATTAACACCACCAGATGGAGGTGTATACTTTGTCTCTACAGCCTTCTAGGTCTTGAAACTAAGAGAGATAATATATCCTCTCATCTATCCCTTCTAATCATTGTAGTCAGTTCCATCGAACATGAGGATCACCAACTTATGTGCCATCAAATCTTCCTTAAGTGGTTAAGCTCTACACAAAGAACCAAAAGCTTTGATACCAATTATTAAACAGGCGTAGGATAACTAAGGAGGGGGCTAAATCAATTGTCACACAAACATAAAAATTTATCACTTATCTATTCTTCAACCACACTATTCTGGTATTAAATATGAGTATGAAACATAAATAATAGAAAGAAAATCATTATAATGAACACCAGATTTTTAAATGGAAAACCCAATAAGGGAGAAACTATGTTGAGGGTTAACTCACAATATAAAGATTATAAAATTGAATACAGAGGCTCACTGCCAAGGGCTCACTACACAAAAGAGGACTCACTGTCCAAATACAAAGGCTCACTACCTAAAAAGGACTCACTATCCAATAAGGAGGCTCGCTGCCTACAAATACAAAGAGAACAAAAGATCCACCACAAAATTTACCACACCTTCAAAGCTTTGAAAAAAGAATTGCAAAAACCTTTATCTCACTTCCTTTAGGAATCTGACACAATAAAATCAATTTTCACAACTCACTCACACTCACACACTTCTTCTCTTATGATTTGTGGCTTACTTTCGTCACTTCGCGTCACTCTCTCATACAAATCTTCATAATTCGACTTGTTTTTATACCATTCTCAACCTTACAAGCATTCACCAAGGTCATCCACAAATAACTCATTTCATAAATTCAAATAAGGTTGGCAACTCAAAATTCCCATAGTGGAAAGGAATAAGAGTGGACCAATAAAATTATTTTTCAAGATCAAAAATAACATTCTCGAATAAATCACATGCTTCCTTAATTAATTTTAATTCTTTGAATTAAGTGTAGACATCAGATTGGACAAACCTAATGAAAAAAAATGAACAATGATGCTCATGCTTCCCAACACGAAGATGACACGCATACACCTCAACAAACTTCATTATTAATGAGACTTCATCTTAGATTTCTTTAGATACATCTGCAACAAAACAATATACTTCATACACTGAATACCTTTCACCAGAATCATCTGAACTATGCAAACCTACACTAGAATATAGAAACATGACTCCCAGGATTCCAAACTTCAACCTTCTCTACCAAAACACAAAGATCACCATCATAACATAAATCATAGATCTGCAAGATATGAAACAAAACAACTAAGGAATGTGGAGAAAAAACATTTGTCCCAGTCAATAGAAGATCAACTCTTTTGGTAGAGCATACATACTAGTGGACAAAAATTTTACATACCATCACGCCAGAAATTGAAACTCAAAATATATCATCATCAAATCATCATTATGAAATCTTTAGAACCACAAAATCATAGGATCAATAAAAAATAAATGTGGAGCACATACCAGAGTACAATCTGAACACATTCATCATTTTGTCTTCTCTTCTTTATTAATTTTCTCAACAGCACTTGGAAACTCCAACACAACACATCTGCAACCATATAAGATAGCTCCATGTACTCACAACATCTTAGCAGCATCTCAACTATACATGTACAATCTACAACATATTGACCAATGTTGATAGCAATGATAACATCAATGGCAACACCACAAAACTAGCCCATACTTGCAACATGATGTTCGACAAGGAAGCATACTATACTCATAAGGTGGTATTTCTCATACAATGTCAACATTGATATGTCCTTTGAGAGTTGGGAAATGTAGAAGGGACTCAAATTGGTGTAGATACTCTATTTTCCACAACCTAGATTAATATCAGATGGTTACCAATAACATAAGTTACATGAAACACAATAAATACCACACTTCAAAGGTCAGAAGGAATTTCATGTAGTTAGCATTTCCTATGAAAGGTTGATGTCAATCATACCACCTATAGTGTAGAAAAATGTATCGCTTTACATTTTCACACTTTTTTGGGTCCTCCTTATTAAAATTTAGCTTAGTTATGCCTATATTGGTCCTATTTTGCATCTGCAAGCCTAGTCAAATGTATTTTTCTAAGGATAATCTTCAAATGTAATAAATAAAGAATCATAATTTAATGTTTATGGCTATGTGTTCCATATTTATGGATATGGGACTCATATGCCCCTCTTGGCATATGGGTTCTCCCTAGGTCTTGGGCCCTAATTTCAAATATCACATTAAACATAACACTTTTTGAAGTATATGTCTTGGGTTTAAGTCTTTGGGATTGATATGCCCAACTAGGTGTATGAGTCCCATTTTAACATAGTACCTATTTTAATTTAAATTCTTGGTGGGATTTTACTATCCTTAGTTTCAGTTTTTGAATGTTAGCTTGTAGTGTTTCAATTTCAAGACATTGGGCATAACAAAATATAAATACAACATCTTTTCATTAAGTTTCTCCAAGCAAGAAATCTAAGGGCCTTCAAGTATTCATGTAGGAGTTTACAAGAGAATTCAAGTAAAAATCATCAAGCATTTGGAGCTATATTCAAGATTCAAGCATCATGTCAAAGTCTTCATGCATCATGTGTGTTTGTGAGCTAACATTTGTGATGTACGTTTCATGATTCAAGCAAACATTCAAGCCAAAGTTTCAAGAATTTAATCAAGATTCAAGATCCACATCCATTGAAGTGATCTCACACAACTTTGCAACCTTCGTTTCCAAGGTTTGGTGAGTTGCAACATTCTATTTGTTCATTCATCATCACTTCATTCTTTTTTATTTCATTTCAAGGTTTAATTACCAAAATGGGGTTTGATTGATGAAAACCGCCATTTCCTAACAAAACAACATTATTCTCTCTTGATGTGTGTTTTCATATCTAGGTGAATTGGAGCTTGAGGATCCTTTGAAGGAAAATTTGCAAATGTTTTCAAAGTCATCAAGAAGTTTTTCATCCTCATGGAAACCCACCTACATAATAGAATTCAAACTTATAGATTTGAAGATTGGAGATGAAGGAATCTAAAAAAGATCACTAGAGGGTACAAAATTATAAGTTAAACCCTAGTAACAAGACTCATACACCCAACCTATCATATTAGTCCTAGTATACCCCTTTTCTCCATCTTCCTAGAAATCCTGATCAGTCATCAGAAGATTCCAGATTCTTCCCAAAAGCCTTGTAGTAGGACTCATACACCCAACGTAGTGTATTAGTTCAATCTACTTCAAAAAGTAGATTTTTAGAGTTTCAAACCATGCTTTTACTCTATCATTCTACTAGGTGCTTTACTGTATTATTTTAGTTTATCAATCTTGTTTCATGCCATCAAACTCCTAGGTCATATAGTGAGTTTTCATAGTGCATTCAATTTCTTCTTTTAAAGCATTGTTTAATGGTGAACTTCCATCCAATTATAGTAGGAATCTAGTAGCCATTCCTCAATCAAGTGACTTGGTTGAGGGATGTAGTTTCCTAATGAACTACAGTGTGAAATAGGCTGAAGTCCATCTCCTAAAACGTGGAACCCTATATCCCTTTTGTTCATTTAGGTGAACCCATCCTTTGGACCATTGAATTTCTAATTTGGAGAACATTGTATTCCTAGATCTAGATTGTATTTTTGCATTTTATATCATTTAATTTAATTGGAAATCTATAATTACAAACAATTAAATGAACATGCAACCTAGACACATTAAAATCAACTTGGAATTTCCCGATTCAGGCTTATAAAAAACCTAATTGGGACTCATTCACCCACTTGGGCGATTTAGTCCCTATATAGGTCTTTTTGTAGATTTCTTGGCATTATGTGCTCTCTATTTTTCATTGTTTGAAACTGTAAAAATATCTAATGTGGATTCATACACCCACCTAGGTGTATTAGTCCCTAACTAGGTCTAAATATGCATTTTAGATAATTGAAATCTTATTATTTATGCTTCTAGTTGTTTCCTTTACATTACTTTTTTTATGTTAATATGTTTCCTTTTACAATATGTGGTTTTGATATGGTTAAGAATGGATTGCATAAGTACAACATCCCCTCTTATGAGTTCAATGAGAGCACAAAAATGAGGTCATTAAGAAGCATGTTATCCATCCTTCCACTATCTTTCCTAGCTATGAAAACATCTTGGAGCAAGAGAAACAAACCATTGACACAATCCTTAATATCACCTTGCCTATCACTCACTCAAACCCTACTATCTCTCCCATTTGTGAGGATGATATGATACAAGAAGATAAAAAGAATATATAATCATGGAAACCATAATTTTTCTTCTCCCCATACCTCTCCCACTTGTGATGAAGGTATCTTTATTAAAGAAGATACAACCATTAAGAATTATGAAAGTATTGATTGTCTCTCTCCTCCTCCCTCTTGGGAAGATATTATAACACAAGAGGATGAAATCATTGAAACATTCATTAACATTACTCTACCTAATCTCCATTCATCCCCAACATCTCCCCTACTTGGTAGAATTCTTTAGTGAAAGAGGATGCAATCGTGGACAGTCATGATATTTACATTTGTCCTTTTACCAAAATTTGTCCTATTTGGGAAGAATATATGTTGGTGTTAAAGGATCCAGTGATTAAGAGCTATGAAAATCCTACCTCTCCCACTTGGGAAGACATTATAGGATATGGGGATGTAATTGTGGTTAACCATGATAATCACATTTGTTATTCTCCTACTATCTTTCCTAGTTGTGAAGAAGATAGTTTGGTTTTAGAAGATACACTTATTGAGAGTCATGAAAATCTTTTTTCTCCCTTTCCTAATGCTCCTACCATTTGGAAAGATCTATTTGAATGAAAGTATGCAATCATTGGTAAGTAGGACAATGATATTTGTTCCTCTCTTAATGCCTCCCACATTGGTGATAAGGTTAATTTACAAAATCTAACTATGGAATGTGATCAACATCTTGTTTGCTCTTCTCCTAAAATCTCTCCAACTAGGGTAGATATCATGGTGCAAAAGAATGATATAACTGATGCATACCTTTCAAATAATAGTAATGTGGCTTCGTTAGATGAAGATGATGAGGCAACATCAGACTCCCCTTTACTAAGAGATCATGAAAATAAGGATAAGTTTGGTGAGGTTATGGACATTAGAAATCTCCCGAGATTCCTCTAAATATTGCAGCTCTTGAGGCTAAAATCATCCTTTACCCATCCTCAAACAAACCAAAAACTCAAAAAAACCATCTCCTCATCCTCGAACCACCTAGGAATAATATGGCGTAGTAGTCCAATTACATACCGTTGCGCATACATATAACACTAGAAGAAATCTACAAACAAGAAAAGAAACTCCAACATCCCTCCCATTACCTCTTCCTATCTTGCCTAGTGCTCTTCGTTTGCCTTTACAAAGTGGAAAGGAGTATGAGCTTGTTCAACAACTTAAGAACACTCCTTCTAAGATATCATTATGGGACCTTATTCAAGCCTCTTGTCATTATTATAACATGATTCAAAATGACTTACAACAAGTCCCTACCCCCCTAATATGCAATAAAATGATGTGGCATCCCAAATTCAAACTATAACTCTAGTCAACTTAGACATTATATTCCATCAAGATGAGTTACCTTCTCGAGAAGTGAAAAACAAAATGAAGCTTTCATGATAATGGCTAATTTCAATAGGATAAGGATAAAATGAACCCTTTTTGACAATGGCTCATCCCTTATTGTGTTTAGTGTAACCCTTTTAGATAAGCTTGGCATTGAAAAACCAAAAATTGAACATGATTCCTTATCGATTCGAGGATTCGACAATGTAGGAAAAAAATTGCTTGGTGTGATCACTTTGCCTATTATAGTTGGAAAGGCCACATTACAAACCTCCTTCCATGTTATGCCTCATGATATTTCATATAATATTCTTTTAGGCAGACCATGGATTCATGAAATGAATGGGGTGCCTTCTATCCTTCATTGTAAAATGAAGTATGTCTACAACAACAAAGTGTCTACAATCAAAGTTGAACCTAAACCAGAAATTTGTTTAAACATTGAGGAAAATAGGGAAAATCCTTTGAAAACATTGACACCAAATATACAAGTGGAACTCATGCAAGAGGAAGACAAAGAAAATCATATTGAAGAAGTTAACAATTTATTGGAAGATGATTGGGGTTCATTATATTTTATGCCTACATTCATGAGAGAATAAAAGTTATAACAAATAGTCTAAAAAGGGAAAAGAAAAAGTGGTAATGTCAACATAAAATGCCAAAAAATCTTCAAAACCATCAACTTCAACCACTTTAGAAGGAAAATAAAATTACACAACAAACTTTAATGAAATTGTTTATGAACAACTATCAAATTTGAAAGAAATGAAAAAGCTTTATGAAAGAGGTTATGAACTTATGAAAAAAAAATTCTATAGTGGAAGAGGATGTGGTGCTAGAGGATGAGGTATTTGTGTCCCTATAGAGCCTAACACACAAGGAACTACTAATGGTCTTTGTTATCACCCTTTGAAATAAATAAAAGCATCAAAAAGAACTTCACTTAATATCAAAACTTTTACAAAAGATTCCTCCAAGACAACTCTAAATTTGGTGCATCCAAAACTAATAGATACTACATGTGGCAATATGCATCAATTGATACATTTTTTACTCATTTTAATCAATAATATTAGTTGCTTTTCTTTTCCATGTAATAGTTGTAGGATCATACCACACTCACTATTGCATGTTTAACATTCATAGCAAATTATTTTTCTTTTGCAAAGAGCAACATATTATCACCCATCTCAACTCATCCTTTTCTTGCACTAAATGGGGGCAAGGGGTTAGGTAGCCTTGTCCTTGTATGGCACATGTCATTATCTCATTGTATAAGACAAAATTTGCACCCCATGTGCAAATCCCCTTTTTTCCTTTGTCCACTTTGGAATACCAAGTTCAAAGGCTTAATTCCACCTAAGCCCACTGTTTGCATCACACTTGGCACCTATTTTGAGCATCGGTCGAGGCGTTTCTATCGGGGATGCCTGCACGAAACACAGATGTTTGCACGATGAACTTACGTCCCTGATAGATTCCCATGTTTGTAGCTTGCAGAGGCATTACACTCAACATTAGGGGTCAATTTGTAATGCCCTCCTTGGCCGACTAAGTCGAATATGGCCATTTCTCTTCATCTCTTCTTCATATTCACCCCTTGAATAGACATTTCATCTCTTCACAACTTTTGGGCCACTTATAGACTTCATCCACAAGCTTCACAATCCTCTTCCAAGCATTGATCTCACTATTGATAGCTCTAAGCATTCTACTAAAACACTTTACACTTCATAGTAACAACATCAACACTCCACCACTTCAGTAGAGCAAGTGTGGAACAAAACACCATTGCAGCAAAGGCTTGATTTCCTCTCATTTTCTCCCTCATTAGCCTTGATTGCTCTTGGTGGAGGTGGTAAGCTTTCACTCCTCTCCTCTATTACTTGGTTGAGTAGCATAACACTATTTCGTAGTGTGTTAGTGCTCCTTACTTCATTTTTACTTTTCTCTCCATCCATCTAACTGTCTGTAGAGGTGGGAACACCAAAACGGGGTCTAATTGAGGCAGGCCCCTATACAGCCCCAACAATTTATCTCTCCTTCTTGTGTGCAAGTATTGAAGACACTCACAAGCTGGAAGCTTCATCACCTGCACAGTCATAACTATTCCCTTCCTTTCTACTCCTTATCCTTATCATTTACTCCTTACTTTATCTTAGTCCTATCACTTTTTTCTATTTTACTGTATTCTATGGTTTTTAGCATTTAGAGTAGAAGTGGTTATTTACACATTTTCTATGATAAACTCACTCTCTAGTCTGTAGGAGATGCCAACACACCTCTGGTATGCCAACGTACCATGCTGTCGATTTTTTGCGCTGACGTCCTTTGGCTTAGAGCTTGCTAGTTTGTACATAAAATCTCTATGACCTAATCTTTTAGATTCTAGACCTCCAACCACTATTCCATTGAGGTGATATAGGGAAGTTCACCCTGTGAGGATCTTTGAGCGAAGAGAACTCATGAGTAGTGAATCCCCCTATATTACACTCATTTGGCTAGTTGACCACCTTTAATGTATATATATGAGCAATCTTGGGATGTGAATGACATTCCTTAAGTGTACTCACATGTGACACACATTTCTTTCTATATTTAGCATTACATATTGGGGGAAACCCTTTATGCACGATGTAGTTTCGTTTGGAATATGGCTTTCCAAATAAGCTCTCATGTCTTCTTCTACATTAAAGCAATTGCACAGAACATGTTTTTTAACAATTTCTTTAAAGTGGGGACATACATTGGAATTAATATTTTTCATTTCAATTACACCTCATGTTTCATTGTGCGGTCTTCTTACTTCATGCAATACATCTTTCTCTTTTTGGTGACATTGGGCATGATTTCCTTCAAGATCATTATCTCTCTTAGCATATTATATTCCTCTTAGTGGAAATGCCAAGTAGAGTGCATTCCCTAAGTCATGAATCCTCTATTCTTCAATTGATTCTATCTTGGAGACATTAGGCACAGTGTTCCCTAGGTTGATGCCTTGCATAAACTAAGCAAACCCCCTTCGAACCTACCTTACACTATTTCACATTTACAATAACTGTTATATGGCCACCTTGCATAACACAATTTTCTTTCCTGTGGAACAATTCTATTTGTTCATGGTTGTTAGCATACAAAGTTTTGCTTGCCTCATGAATCTTGATGTTCAACATTCTATGGCACCTTATCAAAGTTATCAGGAGATATAGCTTTAGTATGGTTAGTATGTATGGGAGCCAACCATAGGAATGACTTTCGCATAGCCACTTGATTGTTTGTGTGGGCACATACCAATTATGTGTGTGTGTGTGTGTGTCACCTCTCTAAGGCCTCACCTAGTCAATTCTAGATTCCACTAGGCTATGTGAGGATGCATTTTGTTTGCATAGTGGAAATTGTGTTCCACTTGTAAATATTTTTTTCAGACAAACAGTTTAGACCTGGTCCACATCGTGTTGGAAAAATTATCGAGGTTTGATCCACCCTCTTTTTCCTTTTCTTTCTTCTTTATCTGTTTGATAGTGTATGCTTGTATCTTTTAGTTTATTCATGCATCATTTACATGTGTATTATTTTGTTCCTATGTTGGTTTTCCATAGGATCTTGATCTTGTGGGCTTGATCATCCTTCTTGATCATTGTCATCCTATCTCACTAGCATTGGTACACTTGGAACACTCTTGATGCAAATTTTTCTACTTTAGTGTGAGTTTGACGTGCAAGGTCATCCAATCACTAAAGTGGGGGCTAAGTGTAGTGTAGAAAAATGTACCCCTTTACATTTTCACACTTTTTTGGGTCCTCCCTATTAATATTTGGCATATTTATGTATTAATTAGTCTTATTTTCAATCCAAAAGCCTAGTCAAATATATATTTTTTATGGATATTCCTGACATGTAATAAATGAAAAATCATCATTTAATATTTTTGGCTATGTTCCAGATCTAGGGATATGGGACCCATACACCCCTCTAGCCATATGGGTCCTCCCTGGGTCTCAGACCTTGATTTGAAATGTCACATTGAACATTTAATAATTCTTGAAGTATGTGTCTCATGTTTAAGCCTCTGGCACCCAAACGATCAACTGGGTGCATGAGTCTTGCTTAAACCTATGACCTATTTTAATTCAAATTCTCGGTGGGATTTTATTATCCTTAGTTTCAATTTTTCAAATGTCAGCTTTAAGTGTTGTCATTTTCAAAAATTAGGCATAAACAAGTGTGGCATAGAAAATTGGACACTTCTGAGAAAAGATACAATTTCACGCTTAATTTAGACCTCCTTTTGAGTACCCCTACATTATTCATTCTTTAAAACAACATTTATAGGCCCCCAAGACCCATTATTTTTTATCTAGAGGCTCGTTTCACTTAACAAATCACTTCAATCCCGACAAACAACACTCAATCCATTCATATCCCAAAAATCCACCTTTAAAAACCACTAGTAGGACCCATTCACCACCTTGGGAAAATGAGTCCCCTCTAGTGGGGCCCATTCACCAAGGATGGAAAATGAGTCCCTTTTGGGGGGGAAATTCAATTTTCAGTAGGAACTTAATTCATTCAAATTAATTTTTCAGTGGATGTCGACCAGTTAGGTCTAAATAACGGGAAAACTAGGTGTTGATGTCTATAAATACACATTTTAGGTCATTTTTCACATCTCTTAGTCATTTTTACAAAGAAAAAATCAAAATTCAAGTGTTAGGAGTCTTCCACAATAAGTTTTATTTGCATTTTCTACAACAAAGTTGAAGCTTTAGGGCAACAAACTAACAATTTTTGCAAGTCTTGAAGCTCACTTCTCATTCAAGATCCAACATTGCAAAGAGTTGATGATGGATGCCTATGGTGAATCATGGAGAAATCTAGGTTGAGGAGATGCAACTAGCCATAATATCACACCTAAAGGCTTGTTTTTAAAGTGATTCCATCTTCAATTTTCTCTCTATCTTCAAATTAAGGTTTACATTTCATTTACATTCATTTGATATGTTTTATGGTTTCTAGGGTAGAACTCTCACATCATTCAAATCACATTTTCACATCTTATTCTAACACAATAGAATAGGGTTTTTTCATATTTTAGATCTTCCTAGTCTTTAACACACTTAAGGCTAGGATTTTATGTAGATTTTTATCCATTCAAGGTTTGATTATAAAATTAGGGGTTTGACCAAGGAAAAACCTCAATTAGACAACAAATTTTAAGTTGTTTTGTAGGTATTTTCTAAGATCCCAATCCAAATTCCTATCAAAGAGTGTTATACAGGTGACAAGGTGTAGGTTTGAGATTTAAATTTGTAAAAAATTGAAAGAAGACTGATTCGCCATTGATAGTGAATGAGTCCTACTTGTGGTGGCTAGTAGAGTTAACTATAGATTGTAGTACCCAGTGAGCAGAAAGCAGTTTCTGGGTAGAAAACCCTGACCTGGGACTGATTCACCCAGCGCACTGGTGAATGAGTACCAGTCAACCTAAAGTTCAAATTTTCTAGATTTCCAAAGTTCTTTTTAGCCTTCATTAGTCTTATAGGTGCACACATTCTGAATTATAACTTTCAATTTAGTTTCATGAGCATTTTTGTTCATATTTTTAAGCTTTTTGTAAATGTCACTGTGTTTTCAAACATTACATAATTCATTTGTTTTGCAATCATAATCAGTCAATTTCATAACTTAATTGCATTTATATCATTGCATTTAATCTTGATTCCATCTTGCATACCTTAGTTTGAGTGAACCAGCTAAATTTTAGTGTTTTATCTCTCTCCTTTTAGGTGAAAAACCCAAAGAGTGCAAGAAAAGTCCATAGAACACCCATAAAATTGATGGTTCATTTAGGTGAACCTACATATTGAACACATTATCTTTATAATTTGCATTTTCATTTGCATCCTAGGGTTTACTAAAATTACATTAGTGAAACTATCATTTAGAGGTCATTATTACATTTCAATTTATCAAATCATTTCAAAATTCCACATTTGAAGTATCTATTTGCATTGTAAACACTTGAACACATATAAAAACATCAAAAACAACAAAAAAACTTAAAAATACCTCTTGTGGGACTCATTTTCCACCTTGGGTGAATCAATCCCAGTGCACTTTTTGCATCAGTATTTCCAAAATTTAGTTTCCTACATTGCACTTTTTTGTTTTCTGCAATTCATTTTCTTTTTAGTTTAGTTACTTTCTATTATATCTAAATCATCTTCATAAGCATCCTTTACTTTCATGGAATTTATAGATAGTATTAGATTTTTGCAAGTTTCCTTCTCAGCATTAGTTCCTAGTTCATTTAAATCAAATTCGTCAATACATAAACACAAAAAAATAGAAACATCAAACCAACCTTTCAAACAAATGATTCACTTTAGAAACACTATATCATCCAAGCCTCTTAGTCGTGATAATGTAGACAAGTTAGATGAAGTCCTTCAAGATTTCCTCTCACTCATTTCATCCTCTAAAGCTCTCCATAAGAACCCTAAACCAATTAATGATAACTTACCTCCCAAACCTTTTAGTAGCGATGACCTTGACTTGTTAGATGAAGCCCTTCAGGGCTTCATCTCACCTAAGTCATCCACTAAGGTTTTATGTGACCAACCTACAACAAAGAACATTAATGTCTCTAAATTTTTCCATGAGAAACCTAAAACAATTAATGATAACTTACCCCTTAAACCTTTTAATCATAATGACATGGATATGTTAGATGAAGCCCTTTAGGACTTCGTCTCATCTAAGAAATCCATTAAGGTTTGTTGTGGACAATATAAAACTAAGGATGTTAATGTGATTCAACCTCAACTCATTCTTTACCCACACTCACATAAACTTCATCCTTCCAATAAACCTTAGTTCACTCTTTACCCACCTAAACCTAATGTGTTGCAACAATCTAGTAATATTATTGTTGCTCATACATATAATACCCGAAACAATCCACAACCACCACAAACAACCCTACCCTCTTTACCTTTAACTAATACTCCTAGTGCTCCTTGCTTTCCCTCACACACAAAGGAGTACAATCTTGTTTAACAACTCAAGAATACTCCTACAAAAATTTCCCTATGGTATTTACTTCAAAATTCACCAAATTATCATACTATCCTTCAAACAACCTTACAACACATTGTGGTTCCTCCTAGTACAACTTTGAATGATGTGGATGCTTTAATACATTGAATGAATAAAGTTAATATATACATTACTTTCCATCAACATGAGCTCCCTCCTTAGAGTTGCGAAAACAAAATGAAGCCTTTATGATAATTGCTCAATTCAATTGAATAGGTATCAAGAGAACCCTCATTGATAATGGTTCTACCTTTAATGTGTGTAGTGTGAATCTCCTTGGTAGATTGTGTGTTGCCAAGTCACAAATAAAACTCTATCCCTTATCTGTTGAAGGTTTCGACAATACAACAAATCAATCACTCAGTGTAATCACTTTGCCTATTACAGTTGGGGTGGCTACTATGCAAACTTCTATTCATGTCATGTGTTATGATCTTTTGTATAATCTTCTTTTAGGTAGACCATGAATTCATGAGATGAATGTAGTGCCTTTGACACTTCATTGTATCATTAAATATGTCTATAACAACAACATTTATCAAGTTGAAATAGACCCTGATCCTGAAAGTTGTTTGCACCATAAAAAAGGAATTACAAGTCCTCTAAATACATTAATTTCGACATCTAATATAGAACCTCTCAAAATTGAACAAGAAGATGAGGAATCAGTCTCTAAACTATTTGGTGATGATTAGGGATCTCTATAATTCACACCTTCATTTATGGGTGAATACTTAATCACGCAAAAGAAGGATGGGAAACAAGAACAACCATCATATCAACTCAAAATTTAGAAAAATCTTCTCAAACAACTACCTCCTCTACTTTAGAAGAAACTACAACATACACAACAAATTTTGATGAGATAGATTATCAACATCCACCTAATCCAAAAGAAATGGAAAGACTTTATGGAAAAGGCTATGAACTTGTGAAACAATTAGGATAGACTGGATAAGGCTATGGAAAACATGAACAAGTTAGTTGTGTCCCTATAGAACCCAATACACAAGAGACAAAAACTAGATTGGGATTTTCTTTTTCTAAGATGAAAAAATCCACTCAATGACCATCTTTGAACATCAATACTATTACATTTCAACCAAAACACAAACTCGCAATCAAACATCCTAAATTGCTTGATATGAACTTATCACCATAATGGCGGTATGTTGACAATGATGAAACTCTAAAACAAATGTTAGGAGTTTATGATAACACATCCTCTACTCCCATGAAATGGGTTACTTTTGTTGTGAAAATTACCAAGCAAAATGATAGTGATATCACTGAATAACCATGTGATCTTGAAGTTCCTAAGTCTAGTGCACTCCCCTTATGAGATAAAATCAATGTGCCAATAGACATAGATGATAAAGAAAAAGTTATTAAAATTGGGAAGTTCCTTGATGATGAAGAACAAGAGGACGCTTCAAGTTTACTTCATGATTTTCCTAAAAATTTTGCTCAAAAATATTCTGATATGCTAGGAATCGACTCAAAAATTGTGACACATAACATTGTTCTCAGTGAAAATGCTAAACCTGTTCACCAAAAGATACGAAAAATGCACCCTAGCATAGCCTTGCATGTTAAAGAAGAGCTTGAAAAACTCCTTGATGCAGGCTTCATTCAACTTATTGATTATTCTCCTTGGATCTCAAACATTGTTGCAATTTCTAAACTTGATAATCGTATTAGGGTATGCACAAATTTTCATGATTTGAATAAAGCCTATTTAAAAAGAGACTTTCTACTTCCTAATATTGGCATGATCATGGATTCAACTGCAGTACATGCTTTTCTGTCATTCATGGATTGATTTTCTAGTTATAATCAAATCCTTATCAACCCTCAAGATGAATATAGAACTGCATTTACAACTATTTGGGGAATGTTTTGTAAGGTTGTAATTCCTTTCAGTTTAAAGAATTCTGGTGCAACTTATCAACAAGTGATGACATTGATATTTAATGACTACATACATAAAATCTTGAAATATTATGTTGATGATATCCTTGCTAAATCTTTAACAAGACAAGACAAGGTAAATGTTCTTTGAAAAAATCTTTGAACACATACATAAATATAGCATGAGACTAAATCCAAAAAAGTGTCCTTGGCATAGATAGTGGAAAACTTTTGGGGTTTGTCATATCTCATAGAGGCATAGAGGTGGACACAAATAAAATTGATGCCATTATTAACATGCCACCTCCTAAGAACATTTCTCAATTGTGCACGTTACAAGGTTGAATTCAAGCTATTCGACATTTCACAGCATCTTTAGCCAATCACACATTACCCTTCACACATCTCCTCAGAAGGATGTACACTTTGTTTAGAATGAGGATTGTAAATAGGCTTTTGAGATTTTAAAGGAATACCTTGCAACTCCACCTATTTTACAACCCATCGTGCCACACAAACCATTTATCCTGTAAATAACTGCATTAGCCCATGCTCTTGCAACATTATTGGCTCAACAAGATGATCATGGAAAGGAAAATCCTATTTCTTACATTAGTCGAACTTTAATTGATTATGAAAATTGATACTCACCAATTGAAAAACAATTTTTAGCTCTTGTATTTGCTACTAGTAATTTGTGACATTATTTACTAAATGCTGAAATATAAGTCATAACAAAATTTGATCCCCTTAAGAATCTTTCTAATAAAACTGATCTCTCTTGCCACCTAGCTAAGTGCATGATGTTGTTAACTAAGTTTGACCTTAATTTTGTTTCACAAAAAGCAATCAAAGGACAAGCCTTAACCAATCACTAATTTGATGCCCCTTCTCCTCTCACTTTACCTAATCATGACTCCTTTCCTGATCATAGTGTCTTGACTGTAGATGTTAAAACATGGGAATTGTATTTCGATGGATCCAAGTGTCAAACAAGTTTTGGTGCTGGATTGGTATTAATTCCTCCTGATCCTATCAATTAAATTTCCTATGTACAAATAACACAGTTTAGTATGAGGCATTAGTCTGAGGATTGCAAGCTTCTTTAACCCTAGGTGCTAAAGATATCAAGATCTTTGGTGATTCACAATTACTCATCAAAAAAATCAATGGAATATATCAAACTAAAATGAAAAATTTGCAAAATACAAGGATCTTACAATGAAAATGTTATAGAAGTTTGAATCATTCACGATTGATAACATCCCACAAAAATACAATCACCATGTAGATGTGATGGTGAGTGTAGCTTCTCTTATATCCCCACATGATCCTTCAACAAACTTCACCTTTTTTATTCACTCAATCATGAAACTGTCAATTGATACTTGCTTAAAAGACATTTCAACCATAGCTCAAGAAGCCTCATGAGAATGGTATGATACAATATACAATTATTACAAATATGGTACCATTCTTAAACCCACAATGACAAACACCTGAAATTGTTTACACAAACTAGCATCCAAATATGTGATCCTCGCTGATGTGTTGTATATAAGATCCTTCCATAGTTTCTTACTAAGGTGTCTTAAGGAATTTGAAATTCCTATAGCCCTTGAGCAGGATCATGTTGGTGCCTATGGAGGTCATTTTGGGGGATGATCATTAGTGAAAAAACTTATCTATATGGGATATTATTGGAGACATATGGAGAAAGACTAAATTTCTTATGTTAAACAATGTCATAAATGTCAAGAACATAGAAATATGATTCATGCCCTTGCTTCTGAGCTCCATGCCCAAATTCCCATTTGATCTTTTTCAGTATGGGTATTGGATCTCATTGGAAAAATTTCACCACCCTCCTCTGTTGGACATACATTTATAATAATTGCAACAAACTATTTCACAAAATCGGTGGAAGTTGTACTCCTCTTTGGTCTATAAATTCTGAAGTAATTTGTTGTTTCATATTTAAACACATAATTGCTCACTTTGTACTTACATCCACAATTGTTTCAAACAATGGAACCCCATTTAAGAGTTATGAAGTAAAAAAAATTCTTGAAACATTCAACATCCGACATTGATTTTCTAAACCATACTATGCACAATCCAATGGACAAGTTGAAAGCACTAACAAGATTCTTGAACAAATCCTAAGGAAAACTATTAACAAACATCATATGGATTGGCATACACAATTATATTATGCACTTTGGGCTTATCAAACAAGTGTTAGACTATCCATGTGAACTACACCCTATAACCTTGTTTATGGTACTGATGCAATCATGCCCTTGGAGTTAGAGATTCTACACTATGAATTGCTCTTCAAGACCTTGTTGATGATGCCACTTATAAAGATCAATGATTTCACCAACTTGAGATGCTCAATAAAAAGTGTACTAATGATCTTGAACATCTACAAGATTACATTAAACAAGTACAACAAAAACACAACACTCATGTAATTCCTCAAACACTTTGTAAGGGTAATTTCATTCTCTATAAGAATCAATGCAATACTTACATTGTTCATGAAGACAAAGATAAATTGAGCCCTAATTGTTTGGGACTTTACATAGTTGACACCAGTTATGGGTCTGGTGCTTACATATTAACTGAGCTCAATGGAACACCCCTTAAATAACCTATTAATTCTACAAATTTTCATCGGTATTATCTCTAGTCTCCTTGAATAGTATGGATTCAAAAGCAGTGAGCTTTAAAGTTATTTGGTCTCATTCTAAATAACTTTCACATTGTGTTGTTCTTGACAACTTATCATGTGTTTTTCTTGAACACTAAGGTAATTATTTAAGTTCTCTTTTATAATTACTTTAGATTTCATACTATTCACCCTAGTGTTATGTTAAGTTTGATCCTTATATGAATTATAGGTGTATCTAATTTAACATACTTTCTTTAATTTAGCAATATTGTATCTAAAGTGAAACTGAAATATGTTTTAAATTACATCACATCAATCATGTTAAATCATGTAGACATTAATTAAATAATTTTACCAAAAGTCATTTAATTCATCACATTGTCATTTAACATTCACACACATTCATACAAATTACAAAAACATAAAATCATCATGTCTATATATATATATCAAAAAATTTATGTACATCTCATCATAATATACAAAATCACCAAGGTCTATGAGAAATAAACCCCTCAGGCTCAAGCACCCATGATCTGGTCCCTAGATGTCATGAGAAGGTCATGTGTTATCATGATCGCGATCCTATGAATTTGAGTGCATACTGTAGACCTTATACTCAACCAAGAGACATAAGACGATCCTCTTCCATCTAATCCCTCTCCATTCGTACATATGCTAGCTCTGTTGAAGTTTGTGATGAATGTCTTTCACTCTCAGCTTGACAGAGTCATCTCCTCACGCTCTCATAAGCTGCTCACAACCTCACAATAGTTTTGAGTGACTCTAGCTCCTCCTCCACGATAGGTGCAGGCATGTAATTAAGGTCCATCTCATCTTGGTCGATGGATGTCGACACTCTCTGTGGCAACCTGATCATAGAACTCTTGCTAGTCTCTCATCACTCCTACAAGGTAAAAATAATACACAATCAATAAACATCATCATGATATATATATATATATATATATATATATATATATATATATATATATATATATATATATATATATATATATATATATATATATATATATATATATATGTAAATGTATATGTATATATTTATATAAAGTATCACCACTAAAGTACATGAATAAAACAAAATATCATCACCTATATCCCTAGTTTGCTGAGGGATATCAACCTCATCCTCTCTAGGGGACATGGAGGATGTGCTATCCTCTCTCTAACCATGGGCACCGATGTTTTTTGTAGCTATTGCACATGATCTGGTCGCACGAGTGTGTGAGAACTCTCCTTGCTCATGTTGATCCTTAGTTGCTACCTCATCACCCTCACTCAGGGGTGGCTCCTCCTCATACTTCTCCTCCTCATAATCATCCTCCTCCTCCTCTCCTCCATCCTAGTCCTCATAGTCAGGATCGACCTATGAATCATACTCATCATTGATAACATCAGTAAATATATTTGTTGGCCTTTATTGCACATCCTCGACCCTATCCTATGGCTCATCTCCCTCATCTGGTGTTGGTCCTACATCACCTATAGGGATATCCATGGGAATTATAGGAGCTAGTCATGTCACTAACCACCACTCCTCGTGCTCATCTATGGTACCAATGTCATTAGCATCAGAGACTTATGGTTGATCATGATCTGAATCATCAGAGTCACTTTAGATGACATGGTCTATAGTGAGCCAAACGATATCACCTAGCCTCGAGGCACTCTGAGTTGATCTTCTATTTAAGGAGCATGCCCTCAGTGGTGTCTACACCTACCCAAACTATTACATGACTCAGCCATAATAGAATGGATGTAAAAAATAGTCATATCACCTAGCCAAAAATCTATCCATCTTCATCCTCCTCAGCTGTCTTGTCAGATCTGGCCACTATAGTGCAAGTAGATAATGTCTCCATAAGATCTCGTTCTCCTCCAGCAGGTTAAATATCACCCTCCAAAAATTTAGATCTTTGTACTACCACAAGTGTCGTAGATGATAGTCAAAGGCTCATGGATATCTTGCGGATATGGCACAAGGGAACCCAACAAGACTGGTGCATGTAATATGCTCAAGGAACCACACTAGCAGAAGCGTGTAGTGCACCATACTATCAATCTCTCAGAACAAAAATTGGCCAAGACCATAATAAATATGTGCTAGGATACAATGTACCAAAGTGTAGACCATCTTATGCTTTTCCATCCTGCGAATCAAGTGTACTAATTCTCCATATAGGTGTGCCACTCATCCATTAGGATTGAGAACTAGATCCATTATGTGCATCATAATCCATCTCACAATGGGGGCTCACAAATATAGCAACATCAAAAACTTGATTCACGTGCTCATGCAGTCATCATGAACAGGTCCACCCAAGAAATACCACATGTCCACCTTCTTTTAGAAAAATGACTGATCTCCCTGGAAATATACCCAATCTCCCCCAATAGGAACTCAAAGAATACAGTGTACATCCTCTAGGGTGATGGTCATCTCCTTGGTCAAAAAGTAAAACATACATGTGTCAGCATCCTAGTGCTCATTTAGGGCCATCAGCATGGTATCATTGTATCTCATAGGTGGCATTAGATATTCCCAACAGATGCCTACTACCTATAGATGCTCCATATCTCCTACTGATAGTGCTCGAGCTAAATCTCTAAGAAAGCTAATATGTCTCCCTCCTAGCCATTTTCGTGAACAGGCTAGAACCTATCAAATTCGCAACAATATGTTATGAAAAATCATCTAATATCTTCAACTTTTACATTATCCATCATGCAATTGTGTTAAAGTTCATCTAGTGTGTTTTTCTAAAGTCCTTCCTGAGACACTTTAGAACCCTTTTGGGACACTTTGTGAACAAAAGGGACAATTCATGAAAACAATTTCCAAGACCCTAAATTAACCTATCCATGCATTAAAAATCATTAAATCATTACAAAATCACTAAGAGAAAGTTGTAGAATCAACTCACCTCATGGTATAGCTTTCTGCATGCCACCTGCTCTCGAAGCTCATCTAGTCGTGAAGGTGTGTAACCCCATCTACTCAGCATCTTCTCATCTCACTCGTCACTCTCAAACTACACGAAGGTAAAACACAATAGTAAGTGACAAATTACTCTCCTTTACCACTTTTCACCTATTTTCACTACATTTACTCTCATACATTAAAATAGGGTTATTTTCTTTTACGAGTTCATAAAGCATATTTTCTTCAAAACAAGATAATGAGAGCTAGGGAACTTCGTTTTCAACACCATTTGATGCATTAGAATCATGATTATGCACCCGACATCACCAACCATCTATCATTACATGGAATGGTACTTGCAAGTTCTGTATAGTATGATGTTCCTTATTCGACGTGGCTAGATTTCTACCTTGATTCTACCTCCGTAAAACAAGTAGAATCAAGGGGGCTTACATTTACCCTTGAATTGGATTCCTAGGAGTTAGATAAAATTATTTTTGGACAATTGACAAACATGTGTTGCAGGATGCACTTCCTAATGTTGTGGTTTTGCAGATAACTATACTAGGGGTTTCATTCTCCCATCTTTTGAATGAGTATCCGCTTACACAATAAAGTGTACTATTTAGACTCCTTTAGCTTACATATGCATGTAGATTCATATGGGCGCTAAAGTGGGGGGTAAATGTGGCATAGAAAATTGGACACTCCTGAGAAAAGAGATAATTTCACGCTTAATTTAGACCTACTTTTGAGTACCCCTAAATTATTCATTCTTCAAACCAACATTTATTGGCCCCTAAGACCCATTATTTTCTATCTAAAGGCTCGTTTCACTTCAAAAATCACTTAAATCCTGACAGACAACACTCAATCCATTTATATCCCAAAAACCCACCTTCAAAAACCACTAGTGGGACCCATTCACCACCTTGGGTGAATGATTCCCCTCTAGTGGGACCCACTTGGCACCTTGGGTGAATGGGTCCCCTTTGGTGGGACCCATTCACCAAGGGTGGCGAATGAGTCCCTTTTGGGGGGAAATTCAATTTTCAGCAAGAACGTAATTAATTCAACTTAATTTTTTAGTGGATGTCGGCCTCTTAGGTCTAAATAATGGGAAAATTAGGTGTTGATTCCTATAAATACACATTTTAGGTCATTTTTCACATCTCTTAGTTATTTTTAGAAATAAAAAATCAAAAGTCAAGTGTTAGGAGTCTTCCACAATAAGTTTTATTTACATTTTCTACAACAAAGTTGAAGGTTTAGGGCAACAAACTAAGAGTTTTTGTAGGTCTTGAAGCTCACTTCTCATTCAAGATCGAACATTGCAAAGAGTTGATGATGGATGCCTATTGTGAATCATGGAGAAATCTAGGTTGAGGAGATGCAACTAGCCATCAAATCACACCTAAAGTCTTGTTTTCAAAGTGATTCCATGTTCCATTTTCTCTGTATCTTTAGGTTAAGGTTTACATTTAATTTGCATGCCATTTTCATTCATTTGACATGTATATTTTCTAGGTTTGAAGTCTTGCATCATTCAAATCACATTTGCACATCTTATTCTAACACAATAGAATAGAGTTTTGTCATACTTCAAATCTTCCTAGTCTTTAACACACTTAAGGCTAGGGTTTTATACATATTTTTATCCATTGAAGGTTTAGTTACTGAATTAGGTGTTTGACCAAGGAAAACCCCCAATTAGAAAACAAATTTTAAGCTATTTTGTAGGTATTTTTTGAGATCTTGATTCAGATTCCTGTCAAAAAATGTTATACAGGTGACAATGTCTAGGTCTGAAATTTAAATTTTCAAAAAATTGAAAGAGGACTGATTCACCATGGATGGTGAATGAGCCCCAATTGTAGTGGATGATAGAGTTAACTACATATTCTAGTACCTAGTAAGTAGAAACCAATTGCTAGGAAAAAAACCTTGACCTGGGACTACTTCACTCAGGGTAGTGAATGAGTCACAGTCAACCTAAAGGTCAATTTTTCTATATTTGTACAGTGATTTTCAGCCTTCATTAGTCTTATAGGTGCACACATTCTAACTTATAACTTTCTATTTAGTTTCATTTGCATTTTTGTTCATCTTTTAAAGCTTTTTGCAAATCTCACCATGTTTTCAAACATTGCATAATTCATTAGTTTTGTATTCATAATCGGTCAATTTCATAACTTAATTACATTTGGATCATTCCATTTAGTCTCAATTCTATCTTACATACCTTAGTTTGAGTGAACCACCTCAATTTTAGTGTTCTATCTCTCTCCTTTTATGTGAAAAACCCTAAGAGTGCAAGAGAAATCCATACAACACCCATAAAATTGATGGTTCAACAAGTATAAATACAAGGTTAATTCATTAAGTTACTTCGAGCAAGAAATATAAGATCCTTTAAGTATTCATGCAAGATTTTACAAGAGAATTGAAGAGAAAATTATCAAGCATTTGGAGATACATTCAAGATTCAAGCATCATGTGTGTTTGTGAGCTAACATTTGTGATGTAGGTTTCATGATTCAAGCATTCAATCAAGAGTCAAGATCCACATCCATTGAATTCATTTCACACAACTTTGCAACCTTCATTTCAATATTTTAGTCAATTGCAACATTGCATTTGTCGATTCATCATTCCTTCATACTTTCCTTTTAATTTCAAAGCTTAATTACAAAAATAGGGTTTCACCAAGGAAAACCCCCATTCCCTAACAAAACAATTTTTTTCTATCTTGATGTGTGTTTGTAGATCTAGCTAAATTGGAGCTTGAAGATCCTTTGAATGAAAAGTTACAAAAGTTGTCATATCCATGCAAACCCACCTAGAGAACAGAATTTAGACTTTCAAACTTGAAGATTATGTTAGCTCTCAAAAATGTAGGTAAAGGACACCTCAAGAGGCTTCCAATCTCTTGATACGTTTTAGGGTAACAGACAAGGTTAAATGGCTTCAACCTTCTACTCTTCAGGTGCTGCTAAACCTAGGCGGGTATAACTAAATGAATTGAGAAGACTTGACTTTTGATCTTCTCTTCTTACAGTGATTTATCCATAATGGCAGATGGAAATGGACAAACTAAATCAATTTTGGTATAAATTGTATACCACTATTAAAACTAAAACCTAATATGCCCAGTTAACAGATGTAAAGAAAAATGAATGAATCATAGTGGTGAAATGCAGAGACTAGTGCCTTATTGGGTATGTGAAGTCAAGAGAAAATATGAAACAAATACATTGTTTTGGAAGACATTCAAGTTATTTAGCATTTAATTTTGTTTATAATTTGTATAAACATACAAGGTTATGATTAATGAGTTCTTCTTAATAATACAATTAACATTCTCTAATTACTATGATCAATTTTAAGGGTTTAATCTTTACTAGAAAGAACCAATCAATCGACCATACAAATGCAACAAATGTGCACTGACAAACTGGATATAAACTTGTTATACTAATTTAAATAACCAAAAAACACCATACTGGAGACAACTTCAATAATACTTTAAATGAACACCATCCAACCACTAATACTAGAAACAACTACATCATATTATTAGAATTCAATTTATATCTCCATGATTTGAAACATGCATCATCGTCTCATACTGGAAAAACATTGTATTACACTATATATTTTCTATCCTCTATCCTATTATACTTATCACTCCCTCATTTCTTTTCCAAAATGGATATTTATACATTGAGAATACGAAAGGACACATCCTTTTAGAAATTGAAATGTCATATTTATCAAAGAAAAAGATAGAAGATAATTAAGCTCTATTAAGCCACATGTGATTTTTAGCAAGATGGTCCAAATAATCCTGATGCTCATATGTTTCCACATCTCCAACAACATTCTAGATCGTGATCTCCATCCTTATCATCTCCTCATTCTGCTTGCTCACTTCTTCTAATGTTGTATCTTCTACAGAAGCTAGCTTCATGACTTCATTCAACATTGACTCACATTCACTTTTCCATCTGGTGGCTTCTTTCAATTCCCCTTTGTCATCAGAGAATGTAATCATAGTTTTCTTGGCAGCATCAATCAACCCCTACTCATCCCCCTACAACTCAACATAGAAGTTTTGATGATGATTTACAATATGATCTGCAGCCTCAAGTGCTACACTGTTAGAAGCATCTCTTTGAGCTATCTCATGAAACTTCTCCATAATTCTTCCATCCATCCTTGTATGCTCTTTTAATGCAGCAAGAGTATAAGAGTATTTTCCCCATAGTTTATTCAACCAAGATGTCAAATTATCCTGCCTCTTCTTGACAATTGCTGCAATTCAATCATGCCTTCCCTGGGAATAAGCACTTGATCCTACCCATTGATCTTTTGCCTGAGAGGTTTCTCCTTGAGTGAGCATTTTGGCCCCATTGAAATACCAACCAATTCTTTTAGTCTATCATTCTCTCTCAACATTTTTTCATTATTTGCCTTGTACATTTCTCTTTCTATTATCAACAACTGAATTTGTCCTTTATTCAATTTTGCAATATTTACCACAATTTCTGCTGTAGCCACAGGATCAGCCTCTCCAAATTTTAGGGTCATGACATGGCCAAATACCTTCTCTGTGTCAATTACCACTAATTTCATGTGGGGTGGGTATAAATCCCATATCATCAATGATCCCTCATTAGTATTGTACTTGGAGCATGCATACACCTCTATTACCTTTTCTCTTGCAAGCTTGTGTGTAGCATTATTGTCCTTCAAGAAAGTATCAAAGACCAATGCAGAGTTCAAGTCAAGGCCAGGAAAGATCATGACACCAGCGTTCTCTAATATTTTCCTCCCCTTTTTAGTAGTCATATTTGTCATTTCATCATCCACACACTTTCTCAATTGGCCGAGAAATTGATCCTCATTTCTTGAAGTGACATCATCAACATTTTCTCTTATTTCCTTCCCTTTCTGCTTATATAAGAATGCCTTGAATTCTGGGGAATTTATAAATTCATCAACTAAAAAAAATGATCTATATTCCATATGTCTTGCATCAACATCACAACTTTCAATACTTTGTTCTCTAGTTGGGCAAACATATTGTTGAGTCCTCAACCTAGATACCTTTTCTGGTTTACCCTGTGCAACATTAGCTTTTGGTGTCTCCTCTCCTCCAGAAGACAATTGCTCAGTATCCTACAGCCCTTGGTTATATCTTTCAACTACCATTTCAGCTTCATCTTCATCGAGATTCTTGATCATATCATTAGAGGGATAGGGTACATGTTGATACCCTCCAAAATTATCCTCATCTTAGCAGAATTGATATACCCCTTTGGGTCAAAGTTCTTCCTGACTGGTCCTCTCTTCATATTATAATGCAACAATCTATCAAGGATTGAATTGTATCCTTCCTTAGCCAACATAGTGAAGTCACCAAAACACAATGTACTAGGCATAAAAGGCTGCTTCCCAAAAGAGTTGAAATACATCACACTATAGTAATCCATTTGTCTAACAATTTCCAAATATGCAACTCTATTTGGAACTGTCCTTGGTAGAATGAAAGGGGAATCTTCAAATCCATATACTGTAATCATTGTAGCTCCCTCCAAACAATACCAATCTCCCCAATTATGATTAATTGGCCCATTGAAGTCTTTTGGCCAAAGGAATCTTTTAATCTCATCAGTCAATGAATAATTACAAGGATATTGATACAACTTATACAATGTTTTTACAAAATGTTCCTCAAAATGAATGAAACTAGAACTAGCAAACCTATTGTCCCAAATAGCAGTCCACAACTAAACAGGCAATGCTTCACCCTCCTTACCAATTTGAGAAATTCTCATTTTTGGAGGCCATACCCCTAACTCCTGTCCAAAATACAGCACCAAGTGCATCAACAATGAATAGTTTCTGAGATGAAGAATAGATGATCCGCCCCTGATAGCCATCAACCCTTAATCAAGCCCCTTAGAAATGTATGAGGCATAGTCAAATGGCCTGGAATTATGATACTAGATATCTGTTATGATAATCATTGGATCAATTGACATGAATTCTGGGGCACCCATTCCCAACACTTGACACACTGAGAAATAAGTGTACTTCATATAGGGCTCAAACAAGTCCACATGATAAGGATGCCCCTCACTATCTTGCAAAGGATTTGGCTTACTGCCCTATTTAATCCTGTGAATTGGTAATCTCCAGCCCTTATAAATGATATCCATTCTTGAGAATTCCTTTTCCAACTCTTCATAGCTGATCACCTCATTGCAAAACCCTTCTAATTTGAAAACCTCACTTATTGCTTCTTTTGACACATATATCTATGGTTTTCCAGATGGGTCACATATAGCTTTATGTTTTGGGTCATAATGATCTGCAAGCACTTTTACTAGCTCTATATTTACAAATACGTTAGGGCACACCAGTTTCCCTACATTCAGCTTCCATGGATTACAGACTATTTCAAAACGGTTTCTCCTATGATAGTGAAAATTGAATAGTTCATACCCTCTTATAGCAGTCTAGACATCACCTATGAACTTGCATTTATCATCCAATTTATCAACTTTTTCCCTAAGTTGTGCAGACCTTCTAGATTTAGGCCCTGAACTAGGTAGCTAATCAATAAGGTCCTAGTTTAACCTCCATTAAGTGCCCTCATGCTCTATATCAAGTTTTTATTTCTTTCCTTTTGATTGACTACTCTCATCAATTTTCCTACTTTTAGCTTTTCCAGAACCAACAAACTCCATTCTTCAAAATTACAGAATCAAAAATGTGGAAGGCCAAGAAATAATTACTTATAGTATTCCATTCGAGCTCTTCAGACTGAAAGGATGTCACAACCTTTGTTCACCTTGTTAATTCTTCTGCAATCAATTCAACACTAAAGGATTGATTAAACCTTCGCTGTTATACTTCGTCATTCCATTAATAAAGCATGAATGAAGGCTCGTTTGAAACTGGTACTGTCGCATCAAATGTCCTCTCAATGAGAGATTTTCAAATCTAGGGCAAAGTCCTTTTGCATTGTTTATTACACCTTTCACCAAGACATTTTGTGGTCTTACCGACACTTGGAATCAAAATGATGACTATTGCTTTTGTTTTCCATGTCGCTGTGACAATTCCGAGTCAGGGAGATGTCTCATAGAGTTCACTGTGTCCTACTGATATGCATTCTTCAAGTCATTCTCCAGTCGTTGAGACAAAATCACCCCTTCGCTGATGAAAACACACTTTGGCATGACCATTGAGTTTCTCACTGACAAAATAAATCTTACCAATGAAAAAATTCCATCAACAAGACCATGAATCTTCGAGAAGACTCATATCGATGCCAAATGTCTTGCCGAACCCACTCCTCAAGATTACTCCTACTCGGTGAGACTCACCTCAGAATACTCTGTCGGTGTAACTTTCAAACTTCGATGGAACACATGTTGATGACCCCTTCTCTCACCGATGCAATTTTCTTTATCGACATAACTTTTGAGTCTGGGAGACTACAAGACCTTACTCCAAAATGCTTTGATAGAGTCCCCTTATATTTGGTTCAGAAAGACAAGAGCCACTCACCAAGACCTTACCTTGATGCATGTGAGTCTTACCGAGACATTTGCTTGTGAGCCGATCAGTGAGACAATATTATTTTGTTATGACTTCACGACGATACCAATCAGTTTGGCTGAAATGACCCTTCTATGTGTTAGTTGGTAAGACATATTGAATTCGTTGTGACATTACATCGACGCCCCAATCTATGTCGATGTATCTTTTCATACACTGATTAGAAAGAGATAATATTTTGCTATGACCTCATCCTAAATATGATTCTTATGTTGATATAAATCTTCTATGTCACCGAAACAAAAGGAGTGTCCTACCGATATTTACAACAAATATACATTAGTGAAAAATATAGGTCGGGGAGAATTTTACCATGTCTTGCCGATATGATAATACAATGGAAATTGGAATGTGAAGGACTATATGAATTCAAATGGAACACATGATAGAAAATAAGCAAGAAAATAAAAAGAGGGAATTTTATGCTCATGATGAGGACTTATTTTGGAAACTCAAGAATGCAATAGACTGTGAAAATTTCAAAAATTTATAGTTCTAACAGTGGCTCCGTCTGAGGATGAATAATAGTAAGATCATTGCAAGGATCTAGATTTCTGGGTGAGCAGACCAAACTCAAGGTGATGGATCATAGGAGCAAGATGGAATGAATGGCAATGAGAATGACCCTATATTACTGTACATGGAAAAACTTATTTTGAAAGAAGGAAAATCTGGATTGTCCATGTACTAGCAAGTCCTATTCCTTTTATTTCCCAAACTACTGTGCATGGAAAATAATTTTAAAGAGGATCCTCAAGACTTTTCCATGCACTAGCAACCCTTAATCCTCCATGTTACTCAAGAGAAAAAATGTTTCAAAAATTGCCCATGTACAGGCAATTCCTGATCTTCACCAGCCATATTTTGTAGATAGTATGAATCTTCGCCTTTCTTTCCAATCACCACAAAAGATCCTAGCCACAAGGCTTCAAACTTCCCATGTTTTCCCTTCTCTTGGCACCTTGCATTCCACATCAGTACTAGATCACTTTCTTCAAATTTCCTATTCTTTGTTTTTTTATCAAATAGATATTTCATCTGTGTCTGTAACTTTATGTTTTGATTTTGTGCAACTCTCCTTATTTCATCTAGTTCATCTAGCTGCTCCATCCTTTCCTCCATGGGTTCAGGAATATCCAAATCTTCCTTAAGGAAAAACTTGTAGACTGGTAACAAATTCCGCAAAGGCACCCTGGCTTGTATACCATACACCAATTCAAATGGAGACTTTCCAATTTCCTTCTTCACAGTAATTCTATCAACCCATACAGCCAGTCTTAATTTTGAATCCCATGTCTTCTTTTTCTGATCCAACATCCTTTTGATAATCTTCAAAAGACGTTTATTACTAGACTCAGCTTGACCATTAGCCTGTGGATTGTAAGGGGCTGCATAAGAAATGGTGATGCCATATGTGCTACAGAAATTCTTGAATTCATCTGATCTAAAACACATCCCATTGTTCATGATCAATCTTATTGGTGTACCAAATCTAGTAATGATGTTATCCATTAAAAAATTTGTCACAACTCTACTTGTAGCTTGTTTAGTTGGGATTGCTTCTACCCATTTAGTAAAATAATCAATGGCCACCATTATCCATTTATGTCCACCACTTGATTTATCTTGTATCTCTCCAATGAAATCAATTCCCCATTGATGGAAAGGAACATCAGCTTGCAAGGGTCGAAGTGGCAAAGCTCCCTGATACTTCAGTTTTCTAGAGAATTTCTGGCAGGCTTCACATTTTCTTACATATGAAAAAGAGTCATTAAAGACCTTTGGCCAATAATAACCTGCCCTAAGAATTTTATGCGCAGTTTTCTTTGTTGACTGATGTCCTCCAAAAACTCCTTCATGCATTTCACTTAAGACATGCCTGGCTTGTGATTCATCTAAACATAACAATAGTATACCATCCCTATTCTTCCAAAATAGATCTCCATCCATAAAAACATACTTAGATGCCTGCATCTTTAGAGTTCTTTTCTGGCTATCACTCAATCCCTCTGGACACTTCATGTATTTAAGATAATGCATGACATCTGTATACCATTGAGTATGTTCAATGCTTGCAATTTCATTTTCTTCTTCTACATTGCAAATTTGATTTGCTTCAATGTTCGCTTATGCCGTCAATCTAACCAAGCCCTAACCTCTTACAAATTTAGTAATTTGTACCTCCATGTCAAATTCTTGGATTTTGTTAATCCATTTGCATCTTTTTCCTGTCACTTCAGACTGTGTCAGTATATCCTTGATAGTTGCATGAGGAACATAAGTAACCACCTTTGCTCCAACAAGATATGGCCTAAAAGCTTTTATAGCTTTCACTAGTGCAAATGCCTATTTTTCCATAATGTCTACTTTAATTCAGACCCTTGCAATGACTTACTAAAGAAAGATACAGGTTGTTCATGACCATCCTCATTCTTTTGCAACATGACAACAACAATAGTATGCATTGAGGCAAAATTAAATATCTGAAAAGGCTTTGTAAAATCTAGGGATTTAAGGACAAGAGCCTTCTTGATGGCCCTCTTGATGTATATAAAAGCTTCCAAGGCTTCTGCAGTCCATTCCATTTTTTGTCTTTTCTTTAACATTTTTGATATAGGTTTAATGATCTCAACAAAGTTAGAAACAAATCTCCTAACAAAATTAATCTGTCCAAAGAATGAATGTATTGCCTTAACATTTTTAGGGACATGAATTTTATCAATGGCCTCAACCCTCTCAGGATCTATCTTAACCCTCTCCTTTGAAACAATATGTCCCAAAAGCTTACCCTCTGTAACTACAAAATGAAACTTCTTAGGGTTCAAACTGATACCATATTCTAATGATTTAATAAATACCTTCTCCAAATGTTGTACATGATCTTCAGCCTTCTTTGAGTAAGCAGTGAGGTCATCCTGATACACCACCATGATAACATTGATCAAATCTGCAAGTGCCACATTCATAGCTCTTTGGAAGGTTGCCCCTACATTAGTGAGACCAAATGGCATTCTTATGTATACATATGTTCCCCAAAGAGTTGTAAATGTTGTCTTATATTGCTTTGATTCCTTGACCATAACCTAGTTATATCCTATAAACCCATCCATCATAGACAATAGTTTGCACCCTGTTACTTTATGCAATATGGCCTCCATATTAGGTAGAGGATAATTATCTTTGAGGGATGCTATGTTTAGATTTCTGAAATCTACACATAACCTAATGTCTCCATTTTTCTTTCTCACAGGAACCAAATTTGAGACCCACGTTGAATGCCTAATTGGTTTGATGATTCCTCCATCTCTAAGCTTTTCCAACTCCTCCTGCATCTTAGGCTCCAATGTTGGATTTATGGGTCTTTGCTTTTTCCTAAATGGTTTAGCATCTGGCTTCAATGGTATTTCATGCTGAAACAAATCTTCTCTGTATGCTTTTAAATCTTCATAAGACCAAGCAAACACATGTTTGTATTTTCTTAGCAATTCTATCAGCATTCTTCTAATTGTAGGGCTTATCCTTTTACTTATGTACACCTTTTTTGGTGCCATCTCAGTTCCCAAGTTAATCTCTTCAATATCTTCTCTTTTGACTGGTGTTTTCTTCGTGAAAGACCGATCACTTCCATCATACACCCTCTCTAATGCCACTAAGCCTTTAGGAAGTTTATTTGTTTTAAACTGTAATATCTCCTTCCCAAAGACTGTTTACTTCCCATCAACTTCTTCAACAAAGGCGTTGAAGTCAATTTCTTGGGCTTCATACTAATCTATATAGTGGAGGAATTTCAAAAGATCAGCATCATCATTAAAAACCTACCAACTATATATGTTATCAAGGACTACAAGTCTTGTCTTGAATTCAATTTGTGATACCCCAGTCAATGTAATATCATATCTTTTCAATGCTACATTTGCTAGAAAATCAGCCATTATATTCTTTGATCTATCTATCCATTCAATTAAGAAGGCATCAAACAACTCAATTGTATCCCATACAACATTTATGTACTGCTTCAATCTTTTATGTTTTGTTGCATACTTGGACTTAATTTGTGAAACAACCAACTCTGAATCCCCTAGAACAACCAGCAATTTGATTTTGTGTTTTACAACAATGTTTAAACTTGTCAACAAAGCTTCATACTCTGCCACATTGTTTGTACATTCAAACATTAACAGGAATGGATACTCAAATTTAATACCTTCAGGAAAAAAAAATACTATCCCTGCTCCATTACCTTCTTGACTGTAGGCTCCATCAGAGTACATCTTCCACACACCGTTGTGGTTCTGTGCATCATGCTTCTCAATTGGATCACTATTGGTCAATTCTGGATGGGTTGGTTCTATATTGAAACTCCCAAGATCAACATCACAAAAATAGTTGATTTGATTTTGTGGTAAACAGCCAATAAGTTGGTTCATACTTAGCTCCCTATACAACTTCACCTCTTGGCCACTTACCAGAATTGTTGCATAAGAAAGATCAAACTGGACATTTCCACCAATAGCTATCATCCATTGTCTTGATAAAAGCATACCAAACTGAGGAGGGGTGTCTATTACTATTATATCAATATTATAAGTCATTTGAGGATAAGTAGCTAACTTGACTTCAACATCTTTCATTATACCCACCACAGGAAAGGGTCTGTTATCCATTGCATAGCATTTCCCTTCATATGTATCGACCCACATACCTAGTTGTTTCATCACTCCTACTAGCATAATATTCATGGTAGCACCAGAATCTATCATGCAATTCCTCAACAATTTGTTATTTATGAGTAATGTAGTGAAAAAAGGATCAACTTGTGGAGGACTTGTCAATACATTACTGAAGCAAATTTTTGGGATATTTACTTTATCCTACTTATTTTTAGTAGCCATCTTATTTTCAGAATTTACATGTTTTTCATTTTCATTTTTTATCAATTGCACTGCACTGTCTAGGTATTCCTTAATCTTCATCATCTCAAGTAGTGGAACAAACATTTTTACCTGAGATAAGGATTGAGTGAAATGAAAAGATGAACCTTCTACTTTAACCACTTTCTTTTTCTCTGACATTTATCCTTTGTTCTCCTCCTTATCTCTCTTACTTGGTTGATCAAGTTTTTGAATCTCTTTGTATAATTCTTTTACTTCCTCCTTTTGGACAAGCTTTTGTTTTCTTTCATTATGTTGTTTATTTTCAAACTTTTTCACAGTTTCATGTGTCGCCTTTTGCTCTTTCATGAATATTCTCCTAGGGACACCTTCTCATTTACTATCTTATTTCTCAACCAGTACTTACTCTTTGCTTCTTCAACTGCAGCAACAATTAATCTCTCTATCTCCTCTTCAATAAGTTTCCTCATACTGCATTGAGTAGGTGTTTTGATAGAATGGTACTCTGTATAATCTTTTTCAAAATTAGAAAGGATCTACTGCTCAGCAATGTGGACATTGTATTTCTGATTTGACACATCATACTCATAACCTCCATCCTCTGAAGATGAGTATATTTCTTCCACATGGTGAAAAGTGTTTGAAGTTAAATACACTTTATGATCTTCTTCACTATTTTCCATCAACATTCCTTCCTCTTGCATTCTTTGGGCTACAACACAATAGTCAAGAGAATGTGGCTTATCACAGACTTCATAGAAATAATTGTTATTTACCATATAGGTTCCCTTCTTCCTCAATGGATTAGGAGTTTCTTTGCTTCTAGGCCTATCTGTTATAGGTTTTCCATACCTCCAATTTGTATTATAGGGAATGTCATGTAACCTTGGCCTCGGCCTTTCATTCCTATATGTGTTCTCCTATTTGTATTGATAATTATTGGTTTGTTGGGGAGCCCTATGATTTTCTCTTTTATCAATTATCCTAGCAACCCTCCTATTGTTTTCAATTGTCAATGCTATCTTCTGAGCTTCAGCCAAGTCTCTTGGGAAACTATTTCTTAGTTCATGCCCTATTTTAGGATCGAACACATTCAAGTAAACACTCAATAATATAGAGTCTGGAAACTTTGATCCAAGAGGTATTCTATTCTGCAGTTTATTGAATTTCTGGTTGAAATAAAAAATTGAAGCATTATGCCTTTTCTGAATTCACATCAATTCATGTAGAGCAGCATTTGGTGCACTTAGATTCCCATATTGCTCAAGAATCAGTCCTGAAATCTTTGGAGAGAATAAATAGAGGTTGTTGCTAGGCTATTGAACCAATCCCTAGCTTCTTCAATAAGGGACATCATGAATAGCCTCATATGCAAATCTTCATAAGGTACATCCAAATCCTGAATGAAGGAATTGAAACTCCTTAAATGATCCCTGGTAGTGATTGCATTACTCCCTGTAAACTTAGGCACCAAATTTCTCCAACTGCCATCCATAAGATAAGGGTATAATTGAAGCCTGCCAAATCAAATTGTCGGATCATAGTGGTATACTGATGGGGAGGAGGGTTAGGTGGGTATTGATATTGGTACACTGGGTTATTGTATTGTGTGTTATGATATGGCACATGATGCTAACCAGGAGGTGGATGTATATTTGCATGTTGTGTGGGAATATGAGGTGGATGATTCGGCTATCTGTATTGATTCCCAAATTGATGGTGAGGGACCCTTGGTGGCTTAGAAAGGCCCATAGCATAATTACCCTATTTATGAGGAGCTACATATTTTCAGGGGCAACCAACTGTTTGAGTAATATTCTGAGTTTTTTGCAATTTGAATTCTTTCATTGCTTGTATCATCTAGGCTTTTTCCTGATCTTCCCTCTCCCTTTTCTAAGATTCAAGCTGTGCTTTAACTTCTTCATAAGTTAAAGATTCATAATCTCCTTGAGGAATTTCTTGATCAATGGGTCCATTCTGATTACCTTCCATTTTTTGGTCATATTCATGCTGAATTCTAAGTTGCTCAACTTCAAAATTAGCATGCCACTCTGCCTATTTTTGAGAATCATAAAAAGGATTCTTTTGATCTTTTGGGGTACAAGGCTCTTCACTTGAATTATCTTTCGATGTATCATAATAGTTATATGTTTCACCATGAGGTATTGATGATTTGTCTTTGTTTGTCAAGCACATGTCCTCACTTACCCCTTTACCCTTGTCAGCCTTATCATTTTTGTGTGTCCACTTACTACTACAAGTAGGAGCTCCAGAATGACCTCCCCTGTATTGAGATCTTCTTCCATTCATGTTGCAATGTTTTATCAAAGTCACCACTTACTTTCTTGAAAGTGAGAAAAAGATGGTTACTTGTTATTCCCAGCGGAGTCTATATATAGGATTTCTGACTCTATGATTAAGACACAGATTCTTTGTTATCCCCAGTGGAGCCACCAATTTGTTAGCTCTCAAAAATGCAGGTAAAGGATACCTCAAGAGGCTGCCAATCTCTTGATACGTTTTAGGGTAAGAGACAAGGTTAAATGGCTTAAACCTTCTTCTCTTCAGGTGTTGCTAAACCTAGGCGGGTATACCTAAATGAATTGAGTAGACTTGACTTTTGATCTTCTCTTCTTACAGTGATTTATCCACGATGGTAGATGGAAATGGACAAACTAAATCAAATTTGGTATAAATTGTATACCAATATTAAAACTAAAACCTAATATGCTCAGTTAACAGATGTGAAGAAAAATGAATCAATCTTAATGGTGAAATGTAGAGACTAGTGCCTTATTGGGTATGCAGAGTCAAGAGAAAATTTGAAACAAATACATTGTTCTAGTAGACATTCAAGTTATTTAGCATTTAATTTTGTTTATAATTTGTATAAACATACAAGGTTATGATTACTGAGTTCTTCTTAATGATTCAATTAACATTCTCTAATTACTATGATCAATTTTAAGGGTTTAATCTTTACTGGAAAGAACCAATCAATCGACCATATAAATGCAAAAAATGTGCACTGACAAACTAGATATAAACTTGTTATACCAATTTGAATAACCAAAAAACACCATACTAGAAACAACTTCAACAATAATTTAAATGAACACCATAAACAACTGATACCATGATTTGGAACATGCAGCATTGTCTCATACTGGAAAAATATTGTATTACACTGTATATTTTCTATCCTCTATCCTATTCTACTTATCGCTCCCTCATTTCGTTTCCAAAATGGATATTTATACATTGAGAATATGAAAGGACACATCCTTTTAGAAATTGAAATGTCATATTTATCAAAACATAAAGATAGAAGATAATTAAGCTCTATTAAGCCACATGTGAGTTTTAGAAAGATGGTCCAAATAATCCTGACGCTCGTATGTGTCCACATATCTAACATCATTCTGGATTATGATCTCCATCCTTATCATCTCTTCATTCTACTCGCTCACTTCTTCTAATGTTGTATCTTCTATAGATGCTAGCTTCATGACTTCATTTAGCATTGACTCACATTGACTTTTCCATTTGGTGGCTTCTTTCAATTCCCCTTTGTCATCAGAGAATGTAATCATAGTTTTCTTGGCAACATCAATCAACCCCTGCTCATCCCCCTGCAAGTCAACATAGAAGTTTTGATGACGATTTACAATATGATCTGCAGCCTCAAGTGTTGCACTGTTAGAAGCATCTCTTTGAGCTATCTCATGAAACTTCTCCATAATTTGTCCATCCATCCTTGTATTCTCTTTTAATGCAGCAAGAGTATGAGAGTATTTTCCCCACAGTTTATTCAACCAAGATGTTAAATTATCCTGCCTCTTCTTGACAATTGTTGCAATTGCATCATGCCTTCCTTGGGAATAAGCACTTGATCCTACCCTATGATCTTTTGCCTGAGAGCTTTCTCCTTGAGTGAGCATTTTAGTTTGCCCCATTGAAATACCAACCAAGTCTTTCAATCTATCATTCTCTCTCAACATTTTTTCATTATTTTCCTTGTACATTTCTCTTTCTTTTATCAACAACTGAATTTGTGCTTTATTCAATTTTGCAATATTTAGCCCAATTTCTGCAGTAGCCACAGGATCAGCCTCTCCAACTTTTAGGGTCATGACATGGAAAAATTCCTTCTCTGTGTCAATTACCACTGATTTCATGTGCGGTGGGTATAAAGCCCATATCATCAATGATCCCTCATCAGTATTGTACTTGGAGCCTGCATAAACTTCTATTACCTTTTCTCTGTCAAGCTTGTGTGTAGCATTATTGTCCTTCAAGAAACTATCAAAGACCAATGCAGAGTTCAAGTCAAGGCTAGGAAAGATCGTCACACCAACATTTTCCAACATTTTCCTCCCCTTTTTAGGAGTCATATTTTTCATTTCATCATCCACACACTTTCTCAATTGGCCCAACAATTGTTCCTCATTTCTTAAAGTGACATCATCAACATTTTCTCTTATTTCATCCCCCTTCTGCTTATATAAGAATGCCTTGAATTCTGTGGAATTTATAAATTCATCATCTAAAACAAATGTTCTATATTCCATATGTCTTGCATCAACATCACCACTTTCAATACTCTGTTCTCTAGTTGGGAAAACATACTATTGAGTCCTCAACCTAGATACCATTTTTGGTTTACCCTACGACACATTAGCTTTTGGTGTCTCCTCTCCTCCAGAAGACAATTTCTCTGTATCCTGTAGCCCTTGGTTATATCTTTCAACTACCATTTCAGCTTCATCTTCATTGAGATTCCTAATCATATCATCAAAGGGATAGGGTACATGCTGATACCCTCCAAAATTTATCCTCATCTTAGCAGAATTGATATACCCCTATGGGTCAAAGTTCTTCCTGAGTGGTCCTCTCTTCATATTATAATGCAACAATCTATCAAGGATTGAAATGTATCCTTCCTTAGCCAACACAGTGAAGTCACCAAAACACAATGTACTAGGCATAAAAGATTGCTTCCCAAAAGAGCTGAAATGCATCACACTGTAGTAATCCATCTGTCTAACAATTTCCAAATATGCAACTATGTTTGGAACTGTCCTTGGTAGAATGAAAGGGGCATCTTCAAATCCATATACTCTGATCATTGTAGCTCCCTCCAAACAATACCAATCTCCCTAGTTATGATCAATTGGCTCATTGAAGTCTTTTGGCCAAAGGAATCTTTTAATATCATTAGTCAATGAATAATTACAAGGATATTGATACAACTTATACAATTTTTTTACAAAATGTTCCTCAAAATGAATGAAACTAGAACTAGCAAACCTGTTGTCCAAAATAGCAGTCCACAACTAAACAGGCAATGCTTCACCCTCCTTATCAATTTGAGAAATTCTCATTTCTGGAGGCCATACCCCTAACTCCTTTCCAAAATATAGCACCAAGTGCATCAACAATGAATAGTGTATAAGATGAACAATAGATGATCTGCCCCTGATAGCCATCAACCTTGAATCAAGCCCCTTAGAAATGTATGAGGCATAGTCAAATGGCCTGGAATTGTGATACTGGATATCTGCTGTGATAATCATTGGCACAATTGACATGAATTATGGGGCATCCATTCCCAACACTTGACACATTGAGAAATAAGTGTAATTCATATGGGGCTCAAAAAAGTCCACATGATAAAGAGGCCCCTCACTATCTTGCAAAGCATTTGGCTTACTGCCCTATTTAATCCTATGAATTGGAAATCTCTAGCCCTTATAAATTGTATCCATTCTTGAGAATTCCTTTTCCAACTCTTCACAGCTGATCACCTCATTGCAAAACCCTTATAATTTGAAAACGTCACCTATTGCTTCTTTTGACACATATATCTATGGTTTTCCAGATGGGTCACATATAGCTTTATGTTTTGGATTATCAAGCAATTTTAGAGCTTTGTATTTAAAAGTACGTTAGGGCACACTAGTTTCCCTACATTCAACTTCCATGGATTATAGACTAGTTCAAAATGGTTTCTCGTATGATAGTGAAAATTGAATAGTTCATACCCTCTTACAACAATCCATACATCACCTATGAACTTGCATTTATCATCAAATTTATCAACTTCTACCCTAAGTTGTGTAGACCTTCTAGCTTTAGGCCTTGAACCAGGTAGTTGATCAATAAGGTCCTGGTTTAACCTTCGTTTAGTGCCCTCATGCTCTGTATCAAGTTTTTCTGTCTTTCCTTTTGATTGACTACTCTCACCAATTTTCCTACTTTAAGCTTTTCCAGAACTAGCAGACTCCATTCTTCAAAATTACAGAATCAAAAATGTGGAAGGCAAAGAAACAATTACTTACAGTATTCCATTCAAGCTCTTCATATTGAAAGGATGTCACGGCCTTTGTTCACCTTGCTAATTCTTCTGCAATCAATTCAGCACTCAAGCATTGATTAAACCTTCACTGTTATACCTCGTCATGCCATTAATGAAGCACGAATGAAGGCTCATTTGAAACTAGCACTGTCGCATCAAATGTCCTGTCAATGAGACATTTTCAAATTTGGGGCGAAGTCCTTTTGAAACATTTATTACACCTTTTTCCAAGACATTATGTGGTCTTACCGACACTTGGAATCAAAATGATAACTATTGCTTCTATTTTTCATGTCATTGTGACAATTCTGAGTCGGGGAGATGTCTCATAGAGTTCACTGTGTCCTACCAATATGCATTCTTCAAGTCATTCTCCAGTCGATGAGACAAAATCACCCCTTCGCTGATGAAAACACACTTCGGTGTGACCATTGAGTTTCTCACCGACAAAATAAATCTTACCGATGAAAAAATTCCATCAGCCAGACCATGAATCTTCGAGAAGACTTATACCGATGCCAAATGTCTCACCAAACCCATTCCTCTAGATTACTCCTACTCGGTGAGACTCACCCCAAAATACTATGTTGGTGTAACTTCAAAACTTTAGTGAAACACATGTCGATGACCCCTTCTCTCATTGATGAAATTTTATTTATCGGCATAACTTTTGAGTTGGCAAGACTGCAAGACCTTACTCTGAAATACTTTGATAGATTCCCCTTATATTTGGTTTAGCAAGACAAGAGCCACTCACACAGACCTTACCCCAATGCATGTGAGTCTTACCGAGACATTTGCTTGTGAGCAGATTGGTGAGACAATATTATTTCGTTATGACTTCATGCCAATACCAATCAGTTTGGCCGAAATGACCCTTCTATGTGCTAGTCGGTAAGACATATTGAATTCACCGTGACATTACATCGACGCCCCAACGTATGACGATGTATCTTTTCATATGTTGATCGGCAAGAGATAATATTTTTCTATGACCTCATCCCGAATATGATTCTTATGCCGATATGAATCTTCTTTGTCACCGAAACAAAAGGAGTGTCCTACCGATATTTGCAACAAATATACATTAGTGAAAAATATAGGTCGTGGAGACTTTTACCATGTCTTGTCGATATGATAATACAATGGAAATTGGAATGTGAAGGACTATATGGATTCAAATGGATCACATGACAGAAAATAAGCAAGACAATACAAAGAGGGAATTTTATGCTCATTATGAGGACTTATTTTGGAAACTCATGAATGTAATAGATTGTGAAATTTTCAAAGTTTTATAGTTCTAATAGATTATATAGGAAGAAAGCTATAGAAGACCACTAGAGGCTATAAAAGTATCATTCAAACCCTAAAAATTGGACTCATATACCCAACTTGGTGTATTAGTCTTAGTATACCCCTTTTTACATCTTTCTACAGATCTTGATCAATCATCAAAAGATTCCAAATTCTTCCTAGAAATCTTGTAGTGGGACTCATACATAAAACCTGGCGTATTAGTTCTAGTGACTTCAAAAAATAGATTTTTAGAATTGCAGAGCTTTTTTCACTCCATCATTCTACTAGGTACTTTACTGTGTGATTTGAGTTTATCAATCTTGTTTCATGCCATCAAACTCCTAGGTCATCTCATGAGTTTTCATAGTGCATTCAATTTCTTATTTTCAAGCATTTTTTAATGGTGAACCCCCATCCAATTACACTAGGAATCCACTAACCATTCCTCAATCAAGCCACTTGGTTGAGGGATATAGTTTCCTAATGAAAGAAAGTGTGAAATAGGGCCAATTCCATGTTCTAAAAGGTGGAACCCAATTTCCCTTTTTTTTACCACCAATAAGCTTATTGTTTATTGAAGCACTTGATAGGAGGTTTATATAAGAAGGCTTATTGTTTAATCCTTCATGGCTTAGACATGGTCAAATTCTTTCTTCTCCCTAGTTCCACATATTTATGCCATCTTGATAAGGTAGTGTGCCATTGAAAAATGGCCTTTGTCATTTTCATGGCCTTTTAGGTCTTTTTTCATGGTTTTTGATCTATTTTTCTCTAATTTTATTTTGTAACATGGCTTGAACATACATATTTAGGTACTACAATTCAAATAACAATGTCTTGTGAAGGTGTTATGAAGTGTTTTAAGACATTTCTACATTCTTCTAGACTCTATTCATTACAATTCACCTAAAAATCACCTTTTCATCATTAAACAAGTCCTATTTTTAAGTGTTCTAAAGTCTTGTAACAAGATTTCAGACTTTTCTAGGAACAACTTCACCATTTATCCCTTTCTCATGATTTATTTAGTCCCTTTATGCCCTCATATGTCTTAATTAAGTGTATTTTTTAATGTAATCCCAACAAACAACATTAAATACAACTTAATTCCTGACACCTATTTTTAGGTCATAGGTAAGACCCATTCACCATGGGTGGTGAATGAGTCCCCCTTGGCTCCAAATTCAATTTTTTTAAAATTTTCTTTCAGGTTTTTATTCAAAAACACTTGATATCGGCCTGTGATGAGGTCTGAATGGGTAACTAAGGCACAAGATTGTATAAATAAGTGAATTTCACCTCATTTTACATCTCCTACAATCCCATTCATTCAAGCATTCATTTACACATTATCTCAAGAATTTAAGCATGTTACAACATCTTATCAAGCAATACTCAAGAACTTTGGAGCATCCATTGACATTACTTCAGATTTGCATTATCAAGGGTTTGGTAAGTTTATAGCAATTGCATGTTATTAGTTTATCATTCACTTTCATTTCATTGTTTCGTTAAGAGTTTGATTACCAAAGTGGGGTTTGACCAAGGAAAAATCTTATTTTCTAACCCTCAACCATTTGTCCCCTATTGCATGTGTGTTTGCAGACTTTTGTGTGCAAATTTAAAAATATTTTTGGTGTTGAAGATTGTTCAACAAGTCAACTAGGTGCTTCAAGTCAACTCATTCATATTTCAAGCTTGGAGGAGGTTTTCTATCCATTTCCTACTTAGTTGACTTCGACAACACAACAATCAAAGATTTCCAGATCTAGTGTTGCAGAATTGTCTCTTGATTTTTCAAAATTTTGGGAGAGGACTGATTCACCACTAGTGGTGAATGAGTCCAACCTTAGGACTAAAAATCTATTTTTTTTCAGATTCTAGATCTCGACAGTCAGAAACTAGTTTCTAAACCCGTTTTCACCATTAGGAGGACTAATTCACCACCCTGGGTGAATGAGTCCCACTGTGATATTTTATTAACTTCACTCAGCATTCACAACATTCCAGATTCATGAAATCTTACCCAGGGGCACTTTGTTTCATCCAATTTCTTTTTGTTCTACATTATTTCATCATTTAGTTCATTGTTTGCATATAACAACATGCTTTCAAACATAGTTTAAATATTCACTTTGCATTCATATTCATTCATTTAAATCACTTAATTGAATTTAGTTTACTTCATTTACCTTAGACAACATCATACATAACATAGTTTGAATGAACCCTTAGCATTTTTTGGCCCTACCTCTCTCTTTTTAGGTGAAAAACCCTACAAGAGCAAGAGAAGTCCTATAGAGCCAAAAATCAACGGTTTAGGTAGGTTAATCTCCACCCTATTGTACGATACACCACTTATCTTACAATAACATAGAAGCATTCTAACACTACAATTTCTTATGTTAATAATTATAATGGATAACTCAGTTAGGATACATTAAATCACTTAGTGTTAAAAAGATTTTTAGTGCACAAGATAGTTTCATGAATGCCATCAATATATATTTCTTGAAGTAACATTGGTTCCAACATTTACACAAGTGTTAATACTAGCTTCCCATGATTGAATTTCTCATGATAATATTGACATTATTATTAACCCCAATGATATTAATATTAACTTACGTTATTATTAATACCTAAAAAATGATGTTATTGGAATTAATATTAACTTGTATGTATATGTATACATACATATATATATACATACATATATAGATATATATATATATATATAGATATATATATATACATATACACATATGTATATATATATGTATATGTATACATATATATATATAGATATATATATGTATGTATACATATATGTATATATATACATATATATATATATATAGATATGTATATATGTATATATATACATATATATATAGATATGTATATATGTATATATATATGTATGTATATGTATATATATATACATATATATATTATCTTTCTTAATTATAAAATTAAAATTTCAAAGTTTTTTTACAATAAGTCCAAAATGATATTCACATGTTCATATAAAGTATTATTATGCTTATGTTTTGATTAGATTAAGACTGGAAATGCTAGTCCCCATTACAAAACAACCATAGAGGAAAAAGAGGGACCCACAAGGATTGACACACCTAGAAAAAATTAAAACATAAACATAAACTTAAATAGTCTGACTAGCAAAGGAAATAGTGAAAACACATAGAGTAGGGACTAGCACAAGACCACCAGAAATCTATTGGTATCCCAACAAATTTAGACCACTGTTAGTATTCCATTCCTAAGACAAAAATTGTAGGTTCTCTTTAAAAGTTAGAGGACCTCTCTGAATAGACAGAGTATTTGTCATGGCATCTTGGGTCAAAGTTTTAGCCATTTTACCTTTCTTATTTTGCGTGTGACTATTATCCCTACCATCATCAACCACCCTTTACCCTGGTTCTTCATTAGTTCCTGATGAAACATTTGAATGGTGATGGCAGTGTTCTTCATAATCTCTTTGCTATAGTTAGTGATAACCCTAAGGCAGTGACTGGATTTCTCCTGATTCTTATGAAGAGCCTCAATCTCCATTTGAAAATTCCTCTTATCATCCTCCATACCAACAATGGCTCTCAACTATTTCAACTCCTTCTCCTATTTGGCCCATTTCTCAAAAGCCTTGGAAAAAGAGGTAATCAGATCCCAGTGCGCTTTGTCCTCCACCTCACCTAGCCATGGGACCATCTACTACAAAAATTTACTTTGCAACATTTGGATTCTTTATTTGGCCATAACCAGCTAGCCGAGAAGCTATTTCACAATATGATTCTAGACATTAATCATCTTAAATATTTCATTTTTTTTTTTGTAGAGGGTGTTACTCAAAGCACTAAAGCTAAAAACCACTCTAGGTTTGGCATGATTCCCTTCTGAATTAATGCAGAGGTTGGGGAAATTTTGGAGGTTACCTAGTTTAAAATAGAGGGGGTGGTAGGGACATCAAAGACATTTACATGGGCAAGGGATTTCACAAGAGAGTTGGGAGGTGTGGAGTTCCATGACACATCTACATCTGAGTTGTCTGATTCATCTGATTTGTTTGATTAATCTGAGTTGTCTGATTCATCTGAGTTGTCTGATTCATATGAACTATAAGTAATAAGAATGTGTTTTGACAGGGGAATACAATCAATGAGGTAGGGGGTGTAATTCTCATTATTAAGGGCTTTACCACGAGATCAACAACTGTTCTGAATGGTAAGGTATTTCATCAAGGGTAATGGAGGGGTTGGGGTCTATGGGGTGTTTGATGGGGCTGTGAATAATCAAAGTGTTCTTTTTAACAATGGTAGGGGATGGTTAAAAAAATACATGGTAGTTGTAGAGATGATAAATAAGACCCTATTAAATGAGAATATTCTTGTTTTTACCTTGAATATTTTTTATAGTTTTTTCTCTATCAAGGAAAAAATCCAAAAGGTGAAATTCATTTTAACCTTATACCGAAGGTGATTAAGAATTGGAAACAAGTCTTCATAAGAGAAAAAAACCCTCCCCTCAAGCATAACATACCTCATGAGGATCTCAATAACTTTTAGATCCAAATTCCAGGTAGCTCCGCACAATTAAAACCATTCTAAAGTATATTTACCTTCTCGCCATCTTTCAATAATCATTCCATATCATTCTGATAGTGGCCTTTGGATTTACGAGGGATGCATAGTCCCTCCAAAGATAGCCCTATCACCTTGATACTTTACTTAGTGGTCATCATGAACTAGGTCTCACTAGTTTTGATAGTTCCATTTTCCTAGGAGGTACCAAATGCCACCAAAACCTTGGGGTAATTCCCCTACATCCCCTCCACAAATGAGGCCATCTTGCCTCACTACAGGATGGTCAAAACCTCCTTGTCTTATTTCCAAACCTTGTAGCTATTAGGCTTGTGTTGTAGAAAAATGGTCCTTGTCATTTTCATGGCCTTGTACATTTTCTTTAATGGTATTTGAAATAGCTTGCTATGATTTTATGTTGTGGCATTGCTTGAACATGCATATGTAGGTATCAAAATTCAAATAATGACGTCTTTTGAAGGTGTTGTGAAGTGTTGTAAGACATTTCTACATTCTTCTAAACTCTTTTTATTGCAATTCACCTAAAAATCACCTTTTCATCACTAAACAAGTCTTATTTTGAAGTGTTATAAGGTCTTGTAACAAGATTTCATGCTTTTCTAGGCACATCTTCACTATTTATCCCTTTCTCATGCTTTATTTGACTCCTTTATGCCCTCATATACTTTAATTAAGTGTACTTTTAAATGTTAACCTGATAAAAAAAATTAAATACAACTTAATTCGTGACACATATTTTTAGGTCCTAGGTGGCACCCATTTTCCATGGGTGGCAAATGAGTCCCCCTCCAAATTCAAAAAATTTAAATTTTCCTTTTGGGTTTTTATTCAAAAACACTTGATGTCAACCTTGATGAGGTATGAATGGTTAAATAAGGCACAAGTGTGTATAAATATATGGTTTTCATCTCATTTTACATCCCCTACAATTCTCCAATATTCACACATCATATTCAAGCATTCAAGCATTCAACAACATCAATTCAAGCAATATTCGAGCACTTTGGAGCATCCATTGACATTACTTCAGATTTACATTCTCAAGGGTTTTGAAAGTTAATAGCTATAGCATGTTATTAGTTTATCATTCTCTTTCCTTTCATTATTTCATTAAGGGTTTGATTACCAAAAGTTGGGTTTGACCAAGCCAAACCCTTATTTGCTAACCCTCAACCATTTTTCCCCTATTCCATGTGTGTTTGTATACCTAGGTATGCAAATTTGAAAATATTTTTGGTGTTGAAGATTGGTAAACAAGTCAACTAGGTGCTTCAAGTCAACTCATTTATATTTCAAGCTTGGAGAAGGATTTTTTTCTGTTTCCTACAAAATTGACTTTGACAACCCAACAATCAAAGATTTCTAGATCTGGTGTTGCAAAGTTGTCTCCTGATTTTTCAGAAATTTGGGAGAGGACTAATTCACCACTAGTGGCGAATCATTCCCACCTAAGGACTAAAAATTTGAATTTTGTCAAATTCCAAATCCCCACAGTCAGAAACTAGTTTTTGACACTTTTTCACCAGTAGGAGGACTAGTTGACCACCCTGGGCAAATCAATCCCACTATGAAATTAAAGTGATTTTAGTTAGCATCCACAACATTCCAGATTCATCAAGAATTTCCTAGGTGCACTCTATTTCATCTCATTTCATTTTGTTGTGCATTATTTCTTCATTTAGTTCATTGTTTGCATATCACATTGTTTTTTCAAACATAGCGTAAATCTTAGTTTTGCTTTCATATTTCAGATTTCTAAATCACTTAATTTCATTTAGTTTGCTTCATTTTTTAGCTTAGAAAACATCACACATAACATAATTTGAATGAAACCTTAACAAATTTGGCCCTATCTCTCTCCTTTTAGTTGAAAAACCCTAGAAGAGCTAGAGAAGTCCCAGAGAGCAAAAAATCAACGGTTCATTTTAGTGAACCTACATTTTGAACACTTTTCATTTTTTATTTCATTTTCATATTACATTATAGATTAATTCTGCATCAACATTCAATTCAGACATTGTTTTGTTTTTGCATTCTAGGACTTTTCATATTGCATTAGTGAAGACTTCATTTAGATTTGATTTTTGCATTACATCTCATTGAAAAAACTGAAAATCTGCATTCTACATCTTTGATTGCATTCTGTAGAGCATTAAATTCATCTTAAAATTTTTGAAAAACACACAAAAGTATCATATTGTGACTCATTCACCACCGTGGGCAAATCAGTCCCTTTGCACTTTTTAAACAGTATTTCTAGCATTTTTCAGGCATTTTCCTACATTTTTATTTTCTATGGTTACATTTCTATTATTTGCATATTAGACAACTTAGATCACCTTGCACTTTCATTCACCTCTCCTTTGTGGTACCTGTATGAGTGTTTGGTACCCTATTGATAATAGTTTAGTGAGAAGAAGTTCAAGACTCATGGCTTCCCATGATAGCATTTTCATTGTGGACCTTGGGATCTCACGAGCTCCTACTCCTAGTATGGACAATGGTGTATTAGGCACTAAAAATACCACTTCTATGCCTTCACCCTTCCCTCCAATGAATGTTGACACCCAAAACAATTCCCTCCCATAAGAAAAGGTCATTAATATTCATGAGGATTTTTCACATTTATAACAAGACTTGTCACTTTAAAATATTTCCACCACTGCCATACCTACCATTGACAATCTTCATCATTTGATTGAAACTGATGATATCTTGCAAGTGATGAAGAAAATTGCTGATATTTACAATAAACATGCCTCTTCTAATACTCAATCCACATCAATTCTTGTAAGCCAATGAGGACCTCAAGTTCCTCCCCCTTCAACCATAGCATCTATACCAACTTATACCAATTAGCAAGTCCACAAAATTATGCAATAGGTTAATTATGTGGCTACTTCTTTCCCAATTCCACCTAACATTCCTACTTCTCTTGTGGCATTGCAAGTCTCCTCCACTACCTTCACACCTCATAGTATTCCTTTCACTTCCCTAACATCACCTACACTCCATCACCCTTTTCTCTTCTGCCTCAACCCACATACCTTGATCCCATTCTTACACAACTCCATAAAATAGTTTCATCCATGCAACATCAACTTTCCACTATTAGCCAAGGTCAATCCATTCCAACCACATATCATGTCCATAGCAGCCCATTATCCTTAGAAATCTTACCTACCCCAATGCCACAAGGGATGGAAATGCCTCGTTTTGAGAAATACGAAGGTAAAGGAGACCCTATTAATCATTTTAATGCTTATACCACTTTGTGTAGTGACATTGTCCTTGATGATAAATTGTTAGCCAAACTATTTCCAAGGACCTTGAAAGATACTGCATTATAATGGTTTTCCAACTTGCCCATTCATTCCATCCATTCATTCAATGAATTGGTGGATGTCGTAAGTCACTTTAAAGTTCACATGACACCTAGAAAGACAATGGTTGACCTCATGTGATGTAGACAAAACATAGATGAAAAAGTAACAGATTTTATCTCATGATACAAATCCTTGTATGCTCAAATTAATGTCAAGATTATTGATTCACATCTACAAAAGATGTTTATCAATAACTTATGCAAACACCTTTAGGATAAGCTAACAATGACGAAACTCCCTTTGTTTATGCATTTATCCAAAACCTTGTGTGAATAACATAACTCAATTTTAAGTCATGATTTCAAATCCACTTCTAACTGAGCCGAAAAACCTGAACACAACAATCAAAATCAAAATAGAGGCTTTTTATAGTTCAACCCACCTCTGCCTTCACAACTGTAACAAACCCAACTAGCTCAAACTCAAGTGGAAATTGTTAAAAAAATAGTTCCTTATAACTATGGGGACCTAAAGAGACAATCTACTCCCTTACCTGATACCCTCGATAACAGAGTGAACCAATTAATTTAACAATGCATGCTCACTTTTCCACCCATCTGACCACTTGACCCAAACCAACCCTTACCACCCACCCTCAAACCTAATGCTTACTATCATTTTCATTGCCAGAATGGACATGAAACTAAACATTGCAAGCGTCTAAAAAATTTAGTTCAAGACCTCATTGATTCAGGTCATTTGTCCATTATGGGTGTTAATGATCAAGGAAATAAGTGGGTTGCACCCCCTAATGAGAATTTACAAATTTTCACCAATCCTATGCCTGGACACACTACTTCATTTGTCAAGGCTAGTGAACCTCTAGAAAAAGATGTAATGGCTATTGATACAAACAATTAACAACATGATATACCTCTACCTATTACTGAAGATAGTCCTATGGATCAAATTGTGGCTACGATAGATGTTATCCCTCGTAAGGGCCAAACTACTAAATCTCTTAATATCACTTTTTCTGCTAAAGACATACTACAAAAGCTTCTTGATGGTCCTCTCTACATAGATGACATAATTTATGATAAGCCCACTAATGGGATATTAATAGATCTTGCTTGAGGTGAGAATGTGATCATAGAGGAGTTTCTAGTATTACATGAACTATATAAAGATGATTATAATAAACCGAATGCATGGATTAAAACACATACTAGGTTTGCATGCCCTACAAATGGATCGATCGTACACCCTTTACAGATAGGACATAAAACTTTAGAGGTAACATTTTCAATTATTCCACAATTTGACAAAAAAAAATTTAAGCTAGGCCACCCTTGGCTTCACTCAATGAAACTGGTCCCATCAGTTGTTCACAAGTGTTTGAAGTTTCCACATGGAAATGAATATTTACCATACACAATATTGGCTTTAATCCCTTATCTTCCAAAGGTAATTTTTCATTAGAATCCTTTTTTCCTAAACCCATGGAACTTGTCACACCTCAAAAGGACTTCTTTTTCATAACCTATCAAAAATTCAAAGCCAAAAAGATAGCCAAATTGTCTCTTTGTAACACATCCCTGTCGACTTCCAATCCCGTATCATAGATGAAACCATGCTTCAACTTGAGTCCAACATTGAGAAAACCACACAACCTTTGAACAACCATCCCTCAACACTTCCCCACCATCACTTAAATGACCAAGGGAAAATGAAACAACTCTTGTCATTCCTCCTTGTATTAAACAAGTGTATAAAGAAAAAGAGAAAGTGGTTTATCCATCCTCTTAGATTTCTTCTTTTCTTCTCTCTTTAGAAGTAGAAGACCCTATGATGCCTCAATCCACTCTTACACCTCAACAACTCCAAAATAGAATTAAATGAAACTATGGTGCTAGGAAACGTAGGCATCGTCGTCGTTTCCTTGCTCATCAATCTCACATGGAAGAAGATAAAGAAAATCAACTTCTACCTTTGATAGATGTAATAGATGAACACCTTCCTTCTCTTGACTTTCCACAAGATAGTCCAGTGGAACAATCTCAACAAAATGAACAAATCCAACAACCTTAGATTTTGATACATCCATCCTTAGAAATCACCCTACATCCTCTCGTTGTCATTAATCTTGATGATGATGATGATGATGCAACGATAGAAAAAATAGATGAAGAAGTACACAATGATCTAAACTCTTTATTTTCATCTACAATGAGCTTAAAAGATAAATCCTCTTACCCAAGTGAAGAACTTGGCATAAGTCCTAGTTTGACACTTGCAATTATACCTATGGACACTCAACCACCCTTGCATTATATTACACATGATTGTGAGGCAGATGACTTGTTAGATGGTTGACTTCCTTCACCTAACTAGCCTTTTTTCTTTTCTCCTTTTCTTTTTCCTTATTTTTTTTTCCTTTCATGTATGTATCATGTTCCCCTGTATCATGTGTTTGATGTTCTCTCTCTTCATACACTTATATTCATACCTCTATTCTTCTATTCGTCATGCATTGTCTTTTTCACTTTTGTTTTGTGTTGTCCTTTTGGGGATGATGCAACATGTAGAGACACCCTATGTCTCTTCCATGTTGACCCAAAAGGTCTTTGTCTTTTTCACTTTTGTTTTGTGTTCTCCTTTTGCGGATGACACAAAGTGTAGAGAAGCCCTAGGTCTCTTCCATGTTGACCCACAAGGTCCTTGTCTTTTTCACTTTTGTTTTGTATTTTCCTTTTGGGGATGATGCAAGGAATTGAGACTAAAATGTCTCCTTCATGTTGACCCAAAATATTTTTGATTTTCTTTCACCTTTTCATTTTATTTTATTTCACTCGTATTATCCTTTTGGGGATGATGCAAAGCATTGAGACCACAATGTCTTCCATGTTTAACCAGAATGGACTTTATTTTTTCCTTTGTTATTGCTCTCTTTGTGTCATTCTTCCAGTTCTATCTACTTTGGGGAATGGCGATAGTTTTGATCTCTTTCATAAACACATTATAGAAATGAACATATTGACCCCAAATCCATAGATCCCTTATGTGTTTGGTGTGTTTTTTTTTTTGGCGGGAAACTCCCTTTCCTTGTTTTTCATTTTCCTTAACATGACGTAGCCTAACTTTGAAACATATGACTTGTCATAGGGCTTTCCAAGTTGGCTCTCATGTCTTGTTTTCTTTTTGCATTTTCTTTTCTTCTTTACTTTAAAGTAATTTCTCATAGAACGATGTGTAGCAATTCCTTTAAAGTGGGGGGCATACATTTCCATTAATTCATTTGAATTTTTGGTTCCTAGTTTAGCCTTGTCATTTATATGATGCATTTGTCACTTTGTGGATGACATTAGGTGTGATTTCATTCATAAGTGTGATCTATCTCATCATATTACATTCCTCTTTGTGGCCTGATGCAACACACTGCATCCCCTAAGTTGTGAATATACTATTCTTTGATTGATCCTCTCTTGGAGACATTAGACACAATGTTCCCTAAGTGACTGACCTCTTGCATGAAATGAACAAGACTCCTTTGAACATCTTTCACATTTTACATTTTTCAATTTTACATTTTTACATTTTACACTTTGCATTTTTGCCACCTTGCATAACAAAACTTGCATGACTGTGGTACCTTTCTTTTTGCTCATGACATTTTTCTTTGTGATTCCTTGTTAAATTTATGAAGAGGCATAGTTTTAATATGGTTGAGTAGGAAGCCTACCTAGTGGAATGGAATTTCCCTATAGCCACCTTTGTGTTTGTGAGTGCATACCAACTAGTGTATGTATCTTACCTTTTGGGCTTTCTCACCCCGTAGATGATCAAAAGTTTCGTGGCCCTAGAGTGAGTACACATTATCTTTTTCAAACAATTAGCCTAGATCTAATCCACAACTAGTTGGATTGATGATCGAAGCTTCATCTGATTCATCTCAACACTTGTGTGTTCCTTTGTTCATATGTTTAGCTTACCATGGGATCTTCATCCTGGGAGATTGATCATCCTTCTTGATCATTAGCATTCCATCTTGCTAGTGTAAGTTCATTTGAACCCTCCTCTCAATGTTCATGGCTACTTTAGTGTGATTTTGAAGCAAGTTCATCCTCTCCCTAAAGTGAGGGCTAAATGTATCATAGAAAAATAGCCCCTTGTGACATCTTTCTCTAATTTTATGTTGTGACATGGCTTGAACATGCATATTTAAGTATTAAAATTCAAATAATGACATCTTGTGAAGGTTTTGTGAAGTGTTGTAAGACATTAATACATTCTTCTAGATTTTATTTATTGCAATTCACCTAAAAATCACCTTTTGATCACTAAACAAGTCCTATTTTGAAGTGTTGTAAGGTCTTGTAACAAGATTTCATGCTTTTCTAGGAACATCTTAACTATTTATCCCTTTCTCATGCTTTATTTGACTCCTTTATACCCTCATATGCTTTAATTAAGTGTATTTTTAAATGTTAACCCAATAAAAAACATTAAATAAAAATTAATTCTCGACACATTTTTTAGGTACTAGGTGGGACCCATTCGCTATGGGTGGCGAATGAGTCCCCCTTGGCTCCAAATTTAAACTTTTTAAATTTTCCTTTTGGGTTTTTATTCAAAAACACTTGATGTCAGCCTATGATGAGGTATGAATGGTTAACTAAGGCACAAGTGTGTATAAATATGTGATTTTCACCTCATTTTACATCCCCATCAATTCTCCAACATTCACACATCATATTAAAGCATTCAAGAATTCAACAACATCAATTCAAGCAATATTCAAGCACTTTGGAGCATCCATTGACATTACTTTAGATTTTCATTATCGAGGGTTTGGTAAGTTGATAGCTATTGCATGCTATTAGTTTATCATTCTCTTTCCTTTCATTGTTTCAGTAAGGGTTTGATTACCAAAAGTGAGGTTTGACCATGGAAAATTCTTATTTACTAACCCTCAACCATATTTCCCCTATTGCATGTGTGTTTGTAGACCTAGATTTATAGATTTGACAAGATTTTTGGTGTTGAAGATTGGTAAAAAAGTCAACTAGGTGCTTCAATTCAACTCATTTATATTTCAAGCTTGGAGAAATTTTTTTGTTTGTTTCCTGCAGAATTGACTTCGACAACCTGACAATCAGATATTTCCAGATCTCATGTTGCAGACTTGTCTCTTGATTTTTAAAAAATTTGAGAGAGTACTGATTCATCACCAATGGTGAATGAGTCTCACCTTAGGAATGAAAATTTTATTTTTTTCAAATTCTGGATCCCGATTTTCAGAAACTAGTTTCCAAAACTTTTTCACCAGTAGGAGGACTAATTTGCCACCCTGCACGAATGAGTCCCGCTGTGAAATTTTGGTGACTTCAGTCAACATCCACAACATTCTAGATTCATTAAACATTTCCTAGGTGCACTCTATTTCATCTCATTTCTTTCTGTTCTGCATTATTTCTTCATTTAGTTCATTGTTTGCATATCACAATGTGTTTTCAAACATAGCATAAATCTTAGTGACTTACTAATCACTCTTTAGATAACACCTTCATTAATAAATATATAAATATATTGTGGATTTTTTTATATAAATGATTTATAACATGAGACTCGATGTAAGAAGGATATTCATAATTGAAAAGACCAATTAATAATGGACATATAACCATAATTTTATTTTTATTCTATACAAAATAAATCTTATAAAATATATACATTGACTTACATCCCCTAAAGCCATAAAGATAAAATTTAGATAACAATACTATATGGATACTCAATGTTAGTAAGGGGTGAGAGTAATGTTTATTTGGCTTATAAAATTAAATCAATACTGCCCAAAATATTTCCAAGATAGCACCTAGAATTATCATCCATTTGTTTTTCAATTGCCATAAAACAAAGTTTTAATTAGTCATACAAATAAGATTGATTTGTTTTTCTTATTTTTGTAGTGACAAAAAATGTATCCCTTTACATTTTCTCACTTGTTTGGGCCCTCCTAGTTAATTTAGACTTAATCATGCCTTATTTTAGTGATTTCAAATTTATTTATTTACAATTTCACACTTGTTTGGGGATCCTTTAATTAATTGAGATTAATATTCCTTAATTGGCCCCTTAATTCATCTTCCAAGCCTATTTGATTGCATTTTTCAAAGAAGAAACCCGACATTCATTAATTCCTTAGCATAATACTTCTCATTGAGAAATGTGTGTCCTAGGTTTAGGGACCTAAGACCCATTCACCCATGGGTGAAAGGGTCCTCCCTTAACCATAGGACCTAAATTTAAATTATGTTTTTGGCAGTATTTTAAAGTTTTCAAATCTATGATTCAGATGTCATCTTGTGATATTTGAATTTCAGAAAATTAAGGCTACATATCTATAAATATAAGGTTATTTGACTATGTTTCACCTACAAAATTTTCAAGAGATAATCCTTATAGAAAAGTTGATGATCAAGAGAAATTCAAGGAATTCAATAGAAGATTTATTAGAGTTTTATTGTAGCATTTAAGATCCAATTGTCATGTCAAAGTCTTCTTGCATCATGGATATTTTTTGAGCTAATATGATGATATAGGATTCATAATCCATTCAAGCATTCAAAGCCATTATTTCAAGAAATTTTCAAGGTTCAAGATCCACATCCATTGAACCTATTTCATGCAAGTTGCAGATCTACATTCCAAGGTTTATGCAAGGATTTGTTTAGTGGTAACATTGATTTGTTTGCTATTCATTCCCTCTTTCATGTTTCATTTAATTTCAAGGTTTGATTATCAAAATGGGGTTTGACCAAGGCAAACCCCATTCACCAAAAAAAAAATCCCTTTCATGTTGTGTTTGTAGATCTAGGTCAAAGAAAGCTTGAAGATATCTTGAAGAGAAAAAATGAAAAAGTTTAAAAAGTTACAAAAGATGTCATAAAAGTTATCATCTCATGGAAACTTATCTATAGAATTTTTTAAAAAATTTCTAAAATTGAAGCCAAGAGAATCTAGAAGTGTATACATAGGAACAAAAGCTCCTGGAAGCTATAGAAAAACCCTAAGAAAGGACCCATTCTCTTGTGGGTGAATGAGTCCTAGATCAACTTCAAAAACTAACTAGTGGTGAAAGGTACTTTTAGATTTTCCCTTCTCTTATCCACAAGTTGATTGTAGGATCTATTAGAATTGAGTTTAAAATTGTTGTTTCAAGTTGTAAATTACATTTTTTTATTAGTTTCATATTTTTAGTTTTTCTCCCAAAAGTATTGTTTGACCTTAACCCCTGTCCCTTAAGCATAAGTAAATCTAAAGATTCACTCCTTGAGTTGAATCACCTAAGGGTTGTAAGAAAATTATTTGTGTGGATCTCATTTCCTAATGAAATAAAAGAGAATATGTCTTCCATCATATCATATTTGGCTCACCCCACATCTAAAACCTCCCCTATTTTATGTTGTTCATTTTGGTGAACCTAACTTTTGACCATTGTATCTTTCTGACTGGCATTATTAGTTTTGAAAATTTTGACATTCCTTATGGTTCATTGTATGATTTTTTATTTTTTCTTGCGATGTGTCTTCTTCTTGGTGGTTGCATTGTTTTTAATGTCTTATCAGAGGATGGTATTTCTTGGCATACAACTTTCCTCTTAGTGGTGATGCTATATGTTTCGTTCCCTAAGTTACAAGTATTGTATCCTAGACTTGTCATCTCTGGGAGACATTAGGCATTATGTTACCTAAGAGGATACCTTAAACAAACTAAGAAAAATCCCTCTGAACATGTTTATTTTCATTTTTTGTTCCTAACTGTTTACTATAACACAACTTGCTAACCTTGTGAAGCTTGAACCCTTTTCAATTCCACCAAGAATAACACACTTTTCTTCCCAGTCAAACCTTACCTTGTTTGTTCATAGGTGCTAAGCATAACACAACTTGTTAGGCCTTATGAAGCTAAAAGTTTTTGTTTTTTTTTTGTGTTTCCTTATTGAAGTTGTTAAAGGGATAGATTTGGTATAGTATGGAAGCCTAATATGATTCTCTCATTTGCAACCCTATGGGGGCTCACCTATTGGAAAAATAGATTTTCATTAGCTCAGAGTGAGTGTGTGTGTTGTTTGCATAGTATATAGCTAGGGTTTCACTTGTAAACATTTTTGGATAAAAAGACAAGGTGTGTTCCACATCACATTGGATAGTTGAGGCTTGATTTTCCCTTTTTGTTTCTACTTCTCTCTTTAATTATTTGATATTGTATGATTGAGTATCTTGTCATTGCTACATACATATGTTTTGAATGTATAATTTTGTGTTAGTTTGCACATGTGATCATCCTCTCACTAAAGTGGGAGCTAAATGTAGTAACAAAAAATGTATCCCTTTATATTTTCTCACTTGTTTGGTCCCTCCTAGTTAATTTGGACTTAATTGTGCCTTATTTTAGTGTTGTAAAATGTATTTATTTACATTTTCACACTTATTTAGGGATCCTTTAATTAGTTGATCTTATTTTTTGTTAATTTCCCCTTAATTCATTTACCAAGCCTATTTTATTGCTTTTTTAGAAGAGAAAACTTGACATTCATTAATTCCTTAACCTAAACTTCTCATTGAGCAATGTTTGTCTTAGGTTTAGGGACCTAGGACCCATTGGCCCATTGGTGAATGGGTCCTCCCTTGATATTAGGACCTAAATTTAAATTATGTTCTTGGTAGTATTTTAATATTTTCTGAACCAAAGATTTTTGTGTGGGGGTCTCCCTTACACTTGTAGCATTTTGAACCTAAAAGGAGAGAGGTACAAAAAATCTTGATGGCTCACTCAAGAAAAAACCCTTGAGATTCCAATGCAAATGAGATTGAAATATTCCAAAGGGGATTGTCCTAGACATTGAAAATTGATAAGAGAGATTCACTACCAAATGCAAACCTGGAAAATGCAAAATGTTTGAAAACACAATGTGATATGCAGAAAGACCTATAAATGTAAGTAAACTATAAGATAAACTTATGAAATTGAAAGTGTGCACCTAGAGATTGGAAATAGATGGAAAGGAGCTTTTTAGTCCTAAAGAGTTCAATGTTGATTCCAACCGGGACTCATATGCCAAGTTGGGTGACTTAATCCTGCTTCGGGAAGACTATGCCAAAATAGGTTTCAGACAAATGTGTACTTAGGTCTATAAAATTCATGTTTAAGCCTAGGAAGTTGGACTCATTCACCACTAATGGTGACTTAGTCCACTTCTAAATTTCTAGAAATTCAAAAGTGGAATCTGTAGCTCTTAGTCTGTAGTTGTCCTCCTGGTTCAGATTAGGGTCTAAAACTGTCAAATTCGACTTCTAGTTGTTCTCCAAGCTTCTCTTAGGTTTTTTATAACTTTGAATGAATTTAACAACTTGATGGAAACTTTTCCAATATTTCTCTTTGAAAAATATACAACCTAAACCAACAAATCACATGCAAAGAGAGGGAAAATTCTTTTTAGGGTTAGTGAATAGGGGTTTGCCTTGGTCAAACCCTGAGTTGGTAATTAAACCCTTGAAATGAAATAAAATATAGAAAGAGAATGATGAATGAACAAAGACAATGCTAAAACTAACCAAACCATTGAAGTAGAATTCTATAGACATACAAGTTATAGCTTCAATGGATGTAGACTTGAGAATGGTTTAGTGATTAATTGATTAAATGGTTGGTTGGTTTTGAGGGAGAAATGAGTAGAAATGCCCTATATTTATACTTGATTATAAAATAATTCCTAAAAATACATCATACGATGACTTTAGATCTTAGAAAATAAACACCTATGAGAAATTTGAATTATTTTGAATTTTGGACCAAAGGGGACTCATTCACCCCTAATGGTGAATGGGTCCCACCTAAGGCATTTAAAGTGGGTTTTGGAATTTAGATATTTTAAATGATGTTTATCAGGATTATTTTCAAAAATACACTTTTACGAGGCCCATAGATGTAAAATGGGGCCAATTAAAGCATAAGAAAGGTCTAATTATTAATGAAAAGCCTAGAAAAGTGTGAAATATTTTTATAAAACTTTGAAATAAGGCTCGGTAAATGACAAAAAGAGGTTATATAGGTGAAATATATTAATAAGATCCTATAAAAGTGTGAAAGTGTGTTACAACACTTCACAACACTTTTGCAAGGCATCATAAAATTCTTATTAGTTCACAAGGGCCCAAGACCTAATGTGAATATGTTAACCACATTACAACATTAAATTAAGGAAAAAGTAAGCCAACATCCACAAGAAGGACCCAAATGAGCATGAAAATGTCTAAAGATCCATTTTTCTATGTTACATTTTTCCCCCACTTTAGTAAGAAGAGGAACCTACTTCAAACTCACATTAAAGTAGCCAAACACACATATCAAGAGGGATCTGAATGCACCTATACTAGCAAGATGAGACAACAATAATCAAGAGGGGTGATCAAGCCCCTAGGATGAAGATCCCATAGCAAAACAAACATAAGCACAAGGGAACACACGTGGAAATGATATAAAGAGCAGTGACAAGGCCAATCATACACTACCAAAGATGAAAGGGATAAAAGGAAAGGAAAGAGAGAGAAAAGAGAATCAGATCAAGCTTCAATCATTTATCCATCTTGATGTGGATCAGATCTAGGTTGCTTGTCTGGGAAATGCATACTCACTCTGAGGTGACGAGACTCATGGTTGTTCACTGAGTGAGAAGTCATAGAAGGTGAGAAACATACACTCATCGATGGTATGCACTCACACACATGTAGGTGGCTATGGGGAAAATCATGCCTCGGAATGGGCTTGCCACTCAACCATACCAAAGTTATACCTCCTGATAACTTTAATAAGGTTCCACAAAAGAAAATGGCTTTTTGAACTTCATGAGTCAAGAAAAACTTTGTATGTTTGGTGCTCATGAACAAATACGATGGCACCATAGGCATGCAAACTATGTTATGCAAGTTGGCCATATAAAAAATGAAAAATGCAACATGCACAGAATGTTCAAAGGAGTCTTCCTTAATTCACGTGAGGTCTTTATCTTAGGTAAAATTGTGCCTAATGTCTCTAAGAGAGGACCGATCAAAGAATAGAAAATTCACAACTTAGGGGATGCAATGTGTGGCATCAAGCCACCAAGAGGAATGCAGTATGCTAAGATAGATCATGTTCATGAAGGAAACAATACCGAATGTCATCCACAAAGTGACAAACACATTGTATGAAGTAAGAAGGCTATACTAAGAACCAAAACTAAAAATGAAAAAGAATAATGCCAATGTATGCCCCCACTTTAAAGAAATTGTTAAACACCATGCTACGAGCTATTAATTTGAAGTACCAAATGAAAAATGCAAACAAGAAAGAAAGACATGAGAGCCAACTTGGAAATCCCTATGCCAAGTCATATGTTTCTGAGTAAAGTTGCATCATGTTAGAGAAAAAGAAAAGAGAGGGGTTACCCCTAAAATGAAAACACCAAACACATAAGGGATCTATGGATTTTAGGTCAATATGTTCTTTACTACAATGATTTTTTAGAGAGCTTGGGACTATCGTCATCCTCCCAAATGCACATAGAACTAGAAAAATGACACAAATAGAGTGAAAAAAAAGAAAATATTTTGGGTCAACATGGAAGAGACTGTTAGAGTAAAGTAATTAATTAACTTTACTCTCCTCTTAAGATTTCTCTTTATGCACTCATATTAGTCATTTAATAATTAATATTTAATTATTAAATGCACTCACCTTAGGGTTAGGTTTTCCTTTTCGGTGTTGATATCCTTTATAAGGATTGATCTCTTGTATTGTATTCTACTTCTTGATTCATTTTTTCTCTGATAATACATCTTGCACATTGTTAGAGCAAAACCCTTGTTTTGTTTCCTCAAGATTTCTTCCTTGTGACAAGTTTTTGCATGTAGGTTTCTTGGGCTTAATAGATTTGTTTTTCATCAAATCTTACATGGTATCAGAGCTCAATCTGCTGTAGCTTGTTCATGTTTGAAGAAAAAATGGAGCAAGGGTTTGATAGAAAAATTTGGGATTCTTCAACTAATTTGAGAGGTTCTAGGTGTAGTTTTCAAATCTAGTATTCCTTGCCCAACGATATTTTAGTGTTTTTTACAAGCGCATGCATCAAATCTGGCATTTTTTTAGTGTTTTTTAATAGCGCATGCATCAGATCTAGAATTTTTTCGGGTGTCCTCTGTTTTAGCATTTTTCAAAGCGCATGCATCAGATCTAGCATTTTTTTTTGGGTGTCCTTCTCTGTGCTGTTCATAGTGGTGTCCTTCTTGGTATCATTTACTAGTCTTGCACCTTATTCCTCTGAACGCTATGCATGAGCTGATGTCTGCGTTGGCAGATCTGGAAAGGCAGAACTTCAAACCCCTGCGGGCACCGTACTTTGACTTGAGAGTTTTTTTTTTTTGATTGCTATCTAGATCTGTAGTCTATTTCATCAGTAAATTCTTTAGGTGCACAGAAATTTTTCTCAACCAGTTATTGCTTTCTATCATTTTTTGGCTTTCAGTTTGTACTAGGGATTGAATTTTTGCATTGTGGGGCATTTTTTTCTTGCTTTCTATCATTTACATCAGAAAACCAGAATCTACAAAAACCAAAACAAAATGAACAAACCCCTTTTGCATCTTCTGTCTAGTTCTGAAAGACCACTAAATAATAATTAAAAAAATTCAGAGCAGTTGAGGCATAGTTCACAGGATGGCTGACAGATCTATTGAACCTCTCACACCGCATAATTATCACACTTGGAAGGGTCGCATGATGACTCTTCTCTAGTCTCAAGGGTTATGGTCCTATTTGGATGAGGTTCAGCCTTAGTTGACTCATGCCTTTGAGGTTATGTAGCACAAGAACAATATGGATCAGGCTATGGGATTGATGGCTTTACACATTTTCGACAGTCTCCTATTTCATCTTGAGGGTTGTCTCACTCCTCGAGCCATTTGGACCAAGTTTGATGGACTTTTTGGTACGGTCAATCAGTTCAGAGCTTTGCAACTTAAGGCCGAGTTAACTTCTTTGGTACCTGATTCATTTCCCTCCATTGATGACTTTCTGATGAAGTTCAAACAACAAAGATCTATTTTGCAGGGTTGTGGAAAAGTTAAGACTGATACAAAGTGCATCTTCCTAATTCTCTCCAAGCTTCAGGGTCCATTTCAGATCTTCTCTTTGACCTTCTATTCCACCATGGATGCCTTGGGTGCTCAACATGTCATGCCTTCTTTTGAGGTATTTTGTGATCGTTTGACTCGTGAGCAAGCTAAGCTCAAGCAGTTGGATTCACTTTCAGGTTCACAGAACCAAGCATTGGTAGCCCAGTCCTCCAAAGGAAAATAGAAGCAAAAACTGAAGCCTAAGAAAGATTCAAAGGCTAGTGAGAATCCCTCCAAGCCACCACCTAAGTCTGATTCAAAACCATAGCTCAATTCTAAACAGGGAAAATCTTTGAAGTCTGGTGAGTCTTCCTCCAAGACTAAGAAGAAATCTGGTGATCCTTGTAGTTTTTGTGGCAAGGAAGGACATCCAGTTTCCAGGTGTTGGAAATGTTTAGAGGCTTTGGAGGAAGCCATGCAGCAGCATAATATCAGTGCACCTCAGCCTCCTTCATAGCCCACAGGGAAAGGTCATGCTCTTTCTACATGAGCATTGTCCTAAGAATCCACTTGGATTCTAGATTTTGGTGCCTCTCACCATATGACACACACAGAGGATTTGGTCACCGCTCTTGCCCCTATAGGCACTAGACATATTGCAGTTGGTGACTTAGCACAACTTTTAGTTCAGGATGGTGGTTGTTTACAGGATGTGCTTCTGGTTCCTGACATTTCGACAAACCTTCTATTTGTCTATTTGATTTGCCACTCTAGCTCTGGTAAGACAGTTGAGTTCTCCCCACATGATGTGGTTATTCGAGACCTCCATGATCCTAACTTGGTTGTGGCTACTGGGAGTGTGGATTCTACATCACGCTTATACAGATTTGATGGCTTTGAGAGTTCAGACACTGTTGGTTCCTCTCTTATAACACATGCAGATTTAGTGAGCAGGCTTTGGCATGAGTTTTTTGGCCATGTCAATTATAGATATCTACAGCAGATGAGTACTCAAGCACTTGTGATTGGGCTCCCACAGATTTCTTGTATTGATGGTGTATGTTGAGGTTGTGTTCTTGGCAAACATCATCGAGATCCTTTTCCTAAGGGTCAAGCCACTCGTGCTAGGGCACCCATAGAGTTGGTACATAGTGATCTTATGTCCTGTTTGACATCTTCCTTTTTAGGGGCCCACTACGTGCTCACTTTTATTGATGACTTCTCCAAACATACATGGGTGTACATTTTTAAGTACAAGTCTGATGTCTTTGACTCATTTAGGACTTTTAAGACATTTTTGGAGAAGCAATCTGGACTTTCTATCAGGAGGATATGTACAGATAATGGGGGGGAATATGTTAGTCAGGCTTTTATAGATTTTTGCACTGAACATGGTTTATAGCATTAGTTTATATTTCCTTACACCCCTCAGTAGAATGGTGTCACTGAGAGAAAGAATAGAACCTTACGGGAGATGGAAAATTGTATGATATAGTCTTAAGCTATGAGTTCTTCATTTTGGGCTGAGGCAGTCAATTGTGCCAATTATATTCAGAATTAGATGCCTCATAAGGCATTGTAACATATGACTCCTGAGGAGGTTTGGACCCATGTCAAGCCTGATGTTTCTACATTCTGAGTTTTTGGTAGTGAGGCTTGGGCATTTATTCCTGATGCTCAGCGGAAATCCATGGAGAGGAAGAGCTGACCACTCATATTTGTTGGCTACTATGAGGATGTTAAGGTGTACAAGTTATTTGATCCTGATTCCAAAGAGGTCTTGTTTCGATGGGATGTCCAGTTTGATGAGCGCTATCCTCAGATGGATTCTCCATCACCAACTTCTCCCTCATTTCCTACTCCTCCCTCTTCGTCTCTTGAGGATTACTTATCTCTTGAGGATGATGTAGATGATGATCCACCATCTCCACCACCACCAATTGCTCCGTCTTTGCCTCGGTGGGCCCGTGTCACTATTGATGTAGCTGGTTCTTTGGCAGGTGATCCTTCAGATACTGGTCGTACTCGTGCTCAGAAATTTGGTTCTAGTCTTTTGAGTCATGCCATTTCGGATGATCCTCAAAAGTTTTCAGAGGCGACAAGTCACCTTGAGTGGGATAGGGCCATGGATGAGGAGTATTCTTCTTTGATGAAGAATCATACTTGGGATCTTTGTCCTCTTCCTAAGGGAAGAAAGTTGGTTTAGTGCAAGTGGGTGTACCGTACCAAGTATGCTGCAGATGGTTCTATTGATAAGTATAAAGCACATCTTGTTGCAAAGGGGTTTTCTCAGGTAGAGGGTATTGACTACTCTGAGACCTTTGCTCCTGTCACCAAGATGAATTATATTCGCCTGGTACTTTCACTTGCAACTTCATAGGGATGGACAGTATTTCAGATGGATGTGAAGAGTGCCTTTTTGCATGGAGACCTACATGAGGAGATCTATATGGAGCAGCCTCAGGGATTTGTGTAGGACACTTCTTTGGTTTGCAAACTTTGACGTTCATTGTATGGTCTCAAACAAGCCCCTAGGGCTTGGTATGTGAAGATGGACTCTTTCTTGCTTTCCTCTTCACACGCTCTCATTTCGATCACACAGTGTATATTCAGCATCAGGAAGGTGATCTTTTGATTCTTGTGCTATATGTAGATGATCTCATCATTACAGGTAGCTCATCCTCCATGATTCAGAGTGTTTAGAGAGATTTGATGAAGTAGTTTGAGATGACAAATCTTGGTCTCCTGCACTTCTTTCTGGGTCTTTAGGTTATTCAGTCTTTAGATGGGATTTCCATATTTCAGGAGAAGTATGCTCTTGATATGCTTCAGTGATTTGGCATGCTTGATTGCATGTTTTCCCCCACTCCATTTAAGTCAGGTGTTGTTTTGTCTTCTACTTGCTCTACTCCTTCAGTAGACCCCACTTTATACAGGCAGCTAGTTGGCAATTTGTTGTACCTGACACATTCTCATCCTGATCTTTCCTTTGCAGTTGGCCTTGTCTCTTAGTTCTCCCATGATCCTCATGAGAGCCATTGGCAAGCAGCTAAACATATTTTGAGGTACATTTGGGGCACCACTCATTATGGCATTCACTACACTTTAGGATCCCCTGACATCATTGGCTTCACTAACTCTAATTGGGCTGGTGATGTCAACGATCAGAAGTCTACTTTTGGCTTTGTTTTTTGCCTTGGTTCTCATCCTATCACATGGTCTTGTAAGAAGCAGTCTGCTATTTCATTATCATCTATAGAGGCTGAGTACCATGCAATAGTGTTAGCTAGTCAGGAGGTTTTCTGGCTTCAGTAGTTGATGACAGAGTTTGGGTTTCCTCTAGATAGTCCCACTATTCTTTGGTGTGACAATCAAAGTGCCATTCACATTTTTCGCAACCCAGTGGAGCATCAGTAGACAAAGCACATTGAAATCCACATGCACTTCATCCGGCAGTTGATTCAGGATGGTTATCTCATCTTGGAGTACATTCCTACAAAGGAGTAGGTTGCAAACATCTTCACTAAACCTTTGGCATCTTCGCGCTATCTTCAGTTGTGCTCCATGCTTGGGGTGAAGGAAGTTTTCCTTGGGGGGTCTCAGTGAGGCCTTCCTTCCTTCATGTTTTTTTTAGCATGTTTCTTTATCTCTTTTTGGAGAGGAGTTTTTTCCCACTGGGTTTTCTCCTCTACTCCACTTTATAGAGATTTTGTTGTATTCGAGTACCTGATTAGGCCATGTTGATGGGACCCTCTGTTGCATTGTAGTTCCTTTTCCTTCTTCTGCATTGTTTGTAGTTGCATTGTAGCTCATCTTAAGGGGGGTGTTAGAGTAAATTAATTAATTAACTTTACTCTCCTCTTAAGATTTCTCTTTATGCACTCATATTAGTCATTTAATAATTAATATTTAATTATTAAATGCACTCACCTTAGGGTTAGGTTTTCCTTTTCAGTGTTGATCTCCTTTATAAGGATTGATCTCTTGTATTGTATTCTACTTCTTGATTCATTTTTTCTCTGATAATACATCTTGCACATTATCAGAGCAAAACCCTTGTTTTGTTTCCTACAAATTTCTTCCTTGTGACAAGTTTTTGCATGCAGGTTTCTTGGGCTTAATAGATTTGTTTTTCATCAAATCTTATAGAGACATAGGGTGTCTCGATGCTTTGCATTATCCTAAAAGGAAACCACAAGAAAAATGAAAAAGAAAAGGTGAAAGAGAAGGAAAAACTTTTGGGCCAACATGAAGGAGACATGAATGTCTCAAAGCCTTGTGTCATCCCCAAAAGGAAAACACAAGACAAAAAGAAAAAGACAAGAAAAAAAGGTAAAAGAAAAGAAAAAGGTCCTTTTGGGTCAACATGAAAGAGACATAAATGTCTCAATTCCTTGTGTTATTCCCAAAATGAAGATATAAAACAAAAAACAAAAGATAAAAAGAAAAATAGATGTACGACATAGAGAAGAATGAAGTTACAAATAGAGGAATGTCACAAACAAAGAGAACATCAAATAAAACATCATGACGGATGACATTACACACATGCAATCACACAAACACAAATGTAAAAGGAAAAGAAAATGCAAAAGACTAGTAAGGAAAACATGAGTCAACCATCAAGCAAGTCATTCACCTCCCAATCATGTTCATTGGATTTTGCAGGCAAATGACTGGCTAAAGGGACAAGAGAAAGTGTTGAACTAGGAGAAGTACCAAGTTCATCACTCTGTAAAGGATATGCCTAAATTAAGTTCATGGAAGAGGAAAATAATTTGTTCAATTCATTATGCACCTTTTCGTCAATTTTAGTTGTTTCCTCAATGTGTTGTATTGGATCACTTTGTTGTAGGTGCGGAGGAGGATTATCATGCATTACTTTGGTCAAGTTTGAATTTTGATTTTCATTGTTAGGTTCATGTAACTTGTGATCAAGTGCATGATGTCTACATCTACACTAGATTGAGAACCTCTATTTATTTTGGTTTTATTTTGAATTTTGTGTTTCTGTAAGAGCGGGTTGATCAACCATAGGAGGTTGGTCATCCACTTTCTCCTTTTTGTCATAGGATTTTTTATTTGAGGAGGCATGATGTGGTTGCTCTCATTGTCTCTTAGTCTTTTGGATTATGTAGGTGAAGTTTCTATTGTTGATTGATGTTATTTGTTTATTTCTTGTTTGGGTTGATGCATAGTTTCATCCATGATGGGATTTTTGGAGGTAGACAGGGATGTGTTTCAAAGAGACAACGATGCTATTTTCTTTTCTTTGAATTTTTGGTAAGCTATGAAATGGAAGTCTCTATGTGGAATTCTAGATTCCATGGGATTAGGCTAAGAGGATTCTAAAGAAAAGTTTCCTTTGGAAAGCAAGGGGTTAAAGCCACTATGGTGGACAATGAATATTTCATTCTCAAATTGAAACTTTAATCATTTGTGTACAATTGAAGGGAAATATTTCATTGAGTGAAGCCACAGATTTCCTAGCCTCAAACAAAATTGGTTCAATCATAGGATGTTGGAGAATGTGAAATATAATGTTTTGGGTCCTATTTGTAATGGAAGGGTGATCAATCCTATTGTAGGGAAAGCAAAACTATTATGCGTCTTGATCCATACTTTTGGTTCATCATAGTCATCTTGATAAAGTTAATGCAATACTAAGAATTCCTCAGTGATCATGTTCTCTCCACAGGTGGGATCTATTAATATCCCATTAGTGGGCTTATGTAGACAATGAAATTTGGTCTAAGCATGTGACTTCAATTTCTTAATAATTCGTACTGTCATGGTTGTGATTAAATAATGTTAATTATTTAATTACTTGCTAAAGTCCTTTCTCATCTATTAATTAAATAAATTTTAATTTATTTAATTAATTCACTTTAACCTTTATTCATCTATTAATTTAATAACTTTAATTATTTAATTAATTCACATTATCTTTATTCAATCCTGATTAATTAAATAAAGTTTCTTTATTTAATTACGCCATTAATCAAATTTATCCTCTTTCTTAAATTAAATAAATTCTTATTTAATTTATCCTTATCATATTTTTGACTATAACTAAATAAATACTTTAACTATTTAATTATTCTTTAATCTTTTCTTTAGTCAATTAAATAAATCTCAATTTATTTAATTTAATCCTCTAATTTTGAATGTTGAATTAAATAATTATTTAATTCATAAAAGAATCACTTTTGACATATTCTTCTATATTTGGATAATCACTTAAGCTATCTAATTATTCATTTCCACTTGACTCGATATCTATTTAAATTAGTCTATCATCTTCTTATTTAATATCCGATTTTTTTAATGAAGAGATTCTCTATCTTAATCAACCATTTATTTGTTTTAATTCTTCTGTATGGACACATTTATTAGTTAAATAACTTTTTTTAATTAATTCAATTCATTTTTGCATTCGAACAGACAGTTTCATCCATGCTAATCCTCATCTTTGCATGTAATCTTTGTTCTTCTAATTTTTTAATATTTTAAACTAGAGATTAAATCATTATTTAATCTTGATCTATATCTTCTAGGTTTTATCACTCACATCAATACTAACACTTATTTCATTGCATGTTGAACCTTTCAATCTAAATTTCCCATCTATCTTTCAATCTCGGCCTATCATTCGAACAATCAATTTTCTATAAATTGACCTGACCTTCATCATTGTTAATCCTTTCAAAATTGCATGACTTTTGGAGCACTTCTTAATCTTTGATATTTTTCTATAATCACATACATCAAAGCTATACTTGCACACATACTGAAAATATTAGGGCAAGAATACCATCGCGGTGAAATGGAGAAGGACAATCAAGGTCATTAATGGAAGGATGTAGATAATGGGTGAGATTCCTCTTTGTTTATGTTCATAGTTTCCTTTGTTCTTTATTGTTTAGCTTTAGGTTACATTATAGTTTATTAGCCTTTGAGTTTTGTTTAACCTTTTCTGTTTTCATGATGTTACATTTGGTGAACTTGATGTGAAGACACATTCTTCGCAAATCTATAGATGTTCTATTCAATTTTTGCAGGTATTGTACAACCCTATGCATCTGACAGAAAAAACAACACAACTGATATTATGAACTGCATCTTCCCAATACAACAACACATCTGACAAAATACGATGCATCTGTGGTTCTTTGTGACGCAATTGACTAGTGAAAAATATGTGACGCATATGTTGCTCTATGCGATGCATCTGACTGGTGAAAATTTTGGGTTTAATTTATGATTTATAGTTTTTTATTATGCTTTTACTTTAGCTAATTTTTGGTTTGCAGTGTGTGTTTTAAGGATTTAACATAGTGTTTGCAGGATGTAGCATAGAAGACAAGTTTTTGAAACCCCTCTTCCAAGATGATCAACGAAGACTAATTCAAAACTACCGATGCATTGTTTTATAGGATGTGTCTTGAAGACTATTTTGAAATATACTATTTGGTAGATTAGAAAATTGTCATTTGGGTTTAAAATTTACTATTTTTGACTGTGTTTGGTGTGAAAGCACTCTCTGTTATTACCCATGATTCAGTATATAGAAGTATACTCTCCCCTTGCACATTTGTGTGATTGTGGGTGCAAGAGAACCTATTACTGACTCTAGAAATTGAGCATGTCTTGGTGGGAAAAAGTACTAACCCCAAGATGACTCAGACTAGTAACATGTTGAACTCGAGCAACTTCCAGCTGGTATATAAAAGTGGGTACTTGAGGAAAACTCAAGTATCATGAGTATTGTTCCAACAAGAAGGGATTCAATGGTCTCTTTCCTCATGGATGATACCCCATGAACAAAATTCCCTTACTAAAAATCCCTTGATTCTAGTTAAGGAAAAAATCTTTATCTATTGGTGCAGCAGGTCAGACCTGTGAAGCTGTCTCACATTCTTACAGTTCATAGTAGAGATAAGAAGTATTTCATGGGAGTTTCATGGTTACTATAGCTTGGCTTCCCTAGATAAGTGAGTGTCATGGAGGGGAGCCAATGGGGTCAAGCTACTAGTCATCCACTTTGAATAAGTGTAGATGGGGTAAAACCCAAGTGAGAACTCAACAAGTATTGTCTTTCACAACCTAGGATTGTGCTTGTTTGTTATTGGATTAAATGTTCTTTGTGTTGAAATCAAACTAAAATATTGTGTTTTCTATTTTTTGTAATTTTCCAAAACTTGATCACAAATAGAGTCAACTTAAACTGTCATTTACTAGAAACCCACAACTGTTCATCAGAAAACTACAATTATCAATAGAGTCGCAATTGTTCACAAAAAAAAGCATCTGTTAGGTATAGTCACATCTCTTTACCAATCTTTAGCATCTAGGAAAAATGAGTCCAATTTGTCATTTATGAGAAATTGAGTCATATATGCCTGTCATTAACTCACATCTGTACTTAGAGTTGAATTTGTTACAAAGTTTGTTGCATCTGTTAGAAACCTAGTCCAATTTGCATGTCCCTGAATCTGAGTCACATCTGTCAGAATAGATCACATCTATTTAGTATAAAACTACATCTGATATCCCAGTCATGTATTTCATTACCTTTGTTACTGATAAACCTGCAATTGTTACATTATGTGATGCATATGAATAGGTGAGCTGCATCTACAGTCTGGAATGATGCATATGCCCCTATCATAGAACCAACCTACTTTTACCAGTACATAGTCATAGTCTTGAAAATTTCATCTGATTAGTACAGAGTCACAATTGATACCCTGAGTTGCATCTGCTGCAAACAAAATTGCATGTGTCTGATACCTCAAATAGAATTTACCAAAAAAAAACAATTGAGAAAGTAAACCGCAACTATTAAATTTTATAACGCATCTGCCTAAGTATCAAAAATCCAAAAATTACTATCACAGACCAAGAACAAATAGTCAAACCAGTATCTAACTTATCCTTTTTCATTGATTCTTAGAAAAAAACTAGAAAGTTTGCTCAAAATTTGCATGTTTACATCCTTTAGAAATTATTCAGTCATAGCGATAGATACCCTAGTTGTAGATCTCACTTTCATCTTAGGAGTCTTTATTTCCTTTAGAGAGATCATCATTTGCAAAGGGTATGTGCAGGATCATCATGGAAAAAACATGCCCTTAAGTGGCAAAAAATTTAGAAAAATCAAAGTTAGGCAACTTGACGTAAAAAATTGAATAAGTTATCTATATTATTTCAAAAATATGTAAGAATAGAATCTATAAGAAATTGAATGTAGTTTCTAAAATACTAGGTTTCTTTAAAATCAAAAATCTATTTGGTGAAAATTTGAAATTTCAATGCAGTGGTACTTAAATTTCAGGGAAAAAATAAGGAGGTGTGTATCTGACCACCCTAACCACAATAAAATGATAATATTTTTTTATAATATTTTAAATATAAGTAGAGGACTCATGCCTTGATGTGATCCATATTTTTTTGTTATTTTTTTCCAAGTAAATAATTAATTATGATTTTTTTATTACAAATTTTTTAAAAACATAAAAATCATATGTTTGACCACTTTAACTTGGTAAAAAATTCATGAAATTCAATTTTTCTTTTTTTAATCCTATAGTATGCAAAGCATAGAATGTGACACATGTTTTGGATTCAAAAAATGTGATACCGTTTGAAAGATATAGATGTTTTTCAATCAACCTATCAATCAGGACTTTAGTCATAATTTGAATAGAAAATGAATAATAATTACTTATTAAATTCAAAGTAATGCATAAATTATATCGATGGAAAGCTGAGAATATCCTTTAAAAACCCTTTTCATTTCATCAATTTTGGGTAAGAAAATATTCATCAGCCACAAACCCATCATATTACCACTTTTTGGCCCATCATGATCCTGCACATACCCCAGATTTTCAAATAGGAACCTTTCACGCTTCAAATAAACCCTTGATTCAACAAACTTCAACATTGAACCTAGTCATCACATCTTTTTTCCTACACGTGAATCCTTTCAGCTCATCAGTCTTGTTTGGGAGCTCACCTTATCTTTTAGTCCTAGTCCTATGAAGGTTCATTTTCAAAACTCAATTGAAACATGTGTTAAGCTTTAGCTGATAGATAACCTCTTTTAGAATATTCCAAATTGATCACTTAGACCTTTGCATATTTAGACACTATCATCCTAGAATAGCGTCATTTTAGACATACCTTATTTGTAGATAAAATACTAAAAAAATAGTTGCATACATTCATCCTTTATATTGAAAAAATCCCAAAAACATAGATTAGACTCATAATCATCCATTGACTTAGCTTTTGCATCACTTGCACTTTGAGCTTACATTACATGGTTGAACTAAGATCGAAAAGGAAAAAAAGAGAAAAAAATGCCTGATGAAACGATTTCATCAATCCATTCTCAAACCCCTTTTTAGGGACATCTTTATCTAGACCTCACAAGAATTTGTTGCACAATTTTTTTACTAGAGACACACAAGGATGCATTGTAGTGGAAGACATAGATGCTGCTACATAGGACCCTGAGTTTTCTTCCTTTGTAAATGACTATCTAGCAAATGATCCTCAATGATACTTAACCAAATTGCTAGCAAAAGGTGCCAAACTACCTCCTGGATTTGATATTCATACCCTACAAGTTGCATCTACCCAGGGAACAAACACTATCACCACTAGTGCTACTATACCTCAAGTGACTACTACTATACCATCTGGAAGACCTACATAGAGTGCCTCAATGATACACACATCTGCATTTGGTATGTTGACCTCTAAACAGGATCTAAATTTCACCTTTGGGGCATCATCATCCAATCCCTTCGGTCCTCTTGTTGGGAATATAATATCTAAAACATTAGCCCCTACATCGAGTGTCAATGTCACTAGGACTATTCCACATACAACAACTATACCAAGTGTCAATGTTTCTAGTACCATACCATATATTGGAGTCTCACAGGTAGGAGGTATACCCTCCTTTCAATAGGGAAATCAACCTATCACTTCACAAATTCTAAATCAAAATCCATTTGCATAGATTCCAAGTCAAAATCCATTTGCATAGATTCCAAGTCAAAATCCATTTTCATAGATTCTGAGTCAAAATCCAATTTCACAAACTTTGAATCAAAATCTATTTTTACAAACCCTGAATCAAAATTCATTCTCATAGATTCTAAATTAAAACCCCTTCACTAATATTCTAAATCAAAATCCACTTTACATACCAACATTTAATCAAAACCCATTGCAAAACGTTGGATTCCAAAACACATACATAGATCCAAATAATCTAGCTAACACATTGTTAACGCAAGTTGACATCCTATAGACACAAATGCATGTACTTCAAACATAGATGGATAACATGGCGGTTTCTAACAAGAAAAAAATTTCAACAAAGGATTTATGCCCATTTCCCTTCGACAAATCATTGCACATGACGCCTTTCCCTCATGGGTATGTTATACCAAAATTTCCCAAGTACAATGGAAAGCGAAATCCAATCGAAAACATAAGGGAATTTTCCACGATGTGCATATATGTCGCCTACGATCCCACCTATATTATGAGACTCTTTCTAAGAAGTCTTATTGGAATTGCACTAGAGTGGTTTTCGGGACTTGACTATGGCATAAAATCATGTGGTGAACTAGCTGAGAAATTCATTGAAAATTTCTCCTTTAACATAGACCATGATATTAACATATCAACCTTGTGTGATACTACACAAGATGAAAGAGAAAAGTTTATTGCCTTCTTCTAGAAGTGGAGAACTATAGCCAGTCAATGTCTTGTCAAGATACCTGAGAAACAGAAGGTCACTATGTTCCAAGAAAACCTCAACCCAAAATTGAGAAGTGACTTAAGGGTACATTTTTGCACATCCTTTATAGAACTAGTGGAAAAGGGGCTCATACTATAAAAATCTCTTATTGACAAAGGAGAACTTAAGACATAGACACCCAACAGAAATCCAAATGTGGAAAACACCCCAATGATAGAAACAAGTTTTTCTCTCAGAATAAAAATGTTACCAACGATGGGGTAGTTGATGCTAAAACTTTTCAAGCATGACCGATCATCACACTTAGAGAAAATAACCCCTCTACCAACACACTTAACGTTGTTAACCAAACCCCCAATACTACCCAAAACACCCAACAACTACAACAACAAAGAAGATTTCAAAAACATGAGTTCACTCCCTTAGGGGAACCCATTGCATTCTTCTTCAAACAAGTATTGCAACACAATCTCATATAGTTTCAAGAGCCAAGACAATATGACCCAGGGAAATTCAAATCATTTTGGTGGGATGACAATGCATTTTTTGACTTCCATCAAACTAAAGGACATACCCTACAAAAGTGCCGACAACGGAAAAATATCATACAAGATCTTGTCATGAACAAAACTATTGAACTTAGTGGACAAAAAACATCTTCAAACACTAATAACAAAATATTTTCTGATCCACTACATGACCATGGGAAAGGAAAGGCCCCCAATTCGGGAAAAAAGACCAATACTATAGCCAATTATGCTAGTTTCAAGCATGATTATAGTGGACCTATTATAAATCATATATGAGCTGTCGATGAGCATGTCAATACAATAACCATAAATAAAACCCTTGAGTGTGCTATCAACACTTGTCGTACCAAGATCACCATCCAAGGCCCTCCCTCGTAGCAACCACCATAGAGTTCCAAGTCACAATATAACTTACTTGAGCAGTTGGGGAAGACCCCAACCCAAATCTCCATCTTGGAACTATTAAGTATCTCCCCTAAACATCGATCCATTTTAGACAAGGCCTTACAAAGTACCACTATCCCTAATGATCTTGATGTCATTCATTTCTAGGAAATGGTAGGATACCTAACCGATAATCATCATGCCACTTTCTCTTAACAAGACATACAATTGAGAATACAAATCATAATGACCCATTACACCTTGAAGTCCTTGTTGACAAAACCAAAGTTAGATGACTTCTAGTAGATGGAAAAACAGGGTTAAATCTTTTCACTTTAAAATTGATTAAGGCATTAGGTTTCTCGGAAGTGTGTGTGAAAAAAACAAAAAGCATTGTCATTAAGGCTTATGATGACAAAGAATGCAAATAAAAGGGGGTTGTCACACTTCCTATCAGAATTGGTCCTGTAGTTATGGAGACAAAAATCTAAGTCTTGGATCTCACCCTTCCATACAATCTTCTACTTGGAAGACCATGGATTCATGCCATGAAGGTAGTCCCTTCCACATATCATCAATGTCTAAAATTCCCTTGCAATGGAACTAAAATAACAATAGATGGTTACCCAGATCCATTCCAATATTGCACGAATATATGAGAGACACCTCAGCACCAAGTTCCTATAAACCAATAAGCCTCATCATCCAATTCATCTCATTATGTTGATTCATCCACTATCACTAGAACATCCACTTTTCCCTCATTACCTTCCACTCCTAAGGTTGAGATCCAAGACAAGGGTTGTGAAGAATATCACATGAAGACATCTTATTATGTTAGCCATTTGATTCCTTCTAAATCATACGGTTTACCTATAGTAGATAGGAGATAGTCAGTGGTCACCATACACATTCCTCCCTCAACAACCTTTACAAAAATGGGGAGAATTAAGCAAAGAATCCATCAACGAAGATGATGTGACCTCCTAGATATATAGAGAAAATAATGGAGAACCTCCTCCACTTGCCCAGATTCCTACTGATCAATATAGGAAGGGTTTCACAATGATTTTTAGCAAAGGATATAATGGATATAGTGGCTTAGGCTTACATTAGAATGGAAGGACTGAACCTATCATTGTTTCTAAATGGCCGAAGGGCCTAGGGCTTGGGTTTAAATTGCTCTAGATTGGCATTTCTAGTACCACATCACCTTTACTCAAGGAAGTAAGTGCTTCTAAAGATATTGAGACATCCAACAAAACATCTAACTAACCCTACTATGATTCCCCCAACTCTAATGAATATGAGTGGGATTCTCTATCCTCCACCTCTCTCATGGATCTTGATAAGATATTTGGAGAACTTGACTTAATCCTTAAATCCTCATCAAATCAATTGAATTCCTATCCACCAAATAATATGACAAAAGAGGAATGGTTTAAACATTACTATTGGGAATTTGAAAAATCCACTTCAGATAACCAAAACTAAGCAATAGGACCACCTCAAAATCCACCTAGATCCAAGCAAAAGAGAAAAGAGGACTTGGTAAGAAACCTTTGTGACTATATGAAAAACTCATCCTTTACCTTGACTCCGATGAACTTTGACACCTCTGATGATGACATGCCATTAGTATATCCCCAGCTTATTGATTGGGATGAACAAGAGACACCTGTCTTAGATATCTTTGAGAATGACAAAGCAATTGTTGAGTTCCTGGGACTACGAGAAGGAATACCTAGTGGTGATGATAAGGCTAGTTTTACCATAGACTTGGAAAACATGGCATATTTTGGGGAATCCATTCAACTCTATAGTCGCAAAAATAAGAAAAAGAATGAAAATGATGAAAATGATGAGTCTCTAGGTGAAAACCGAAAGGTGCCTTTAGACAATGAAAAAGAAAAAAATGACACATCCGAAGGAGAAAACCTCTTTGAGGCACCTAAGGATGGATGTTTGAACATTCTCCTAGTTGCTCAAGAAAAGTCACCCATGTTAGTTGAAGAATCTATGGAAGTTAACATAGCTACTAAAGAGAATCCCTGACTAGTCTATTTTGCAACATCCTTGACAAAAACAAAGCAGCCAAAGTTTTACAACGTCTTCACACAAAGAAAGATAAAATTTGCATGGTCATATGCTAACATGCCTGGGCTAGATCTTGAATTGGTATTACATCATTTTCCCTTACAACTAGGTGTTAAACCTATCAAGCAAAAGTTAAGGAAAATGCACCCACAAATTGCTCTACTAGTTAAGGCTTAATTAAATAAACTGTTGGATGTTGGCTTTATTAGATCAATTGAATATGGAGATTGGATTTCCAATCTTGTACCCATCACAAAAGTAGCAAGTGGCATCTGCATATGTACATATTTTAGAGATATAAACAAGGTGTGTCCCAAAGATGACTTTCCCATGCCTAATATAGACATGGTTGTAGACATGACAACAGGATATGAGATGTTATCCCTTATGGATGGATTTTTAGGGTATCATCAGATTAGAATTGCAACTAAAGACCAACCTAAGACAACCTTTACCTATCCATGGGGAACATATTGTTGGAATTTCATGCCCTTTGGACGCAAAAATGGTGGAGCAACATACCAATGAGCCATGACGACTATTTTTCATGACCTCATACACAATCTTATGGAGGATTAAGTGGAAGACCTGATAGCCAAATCACTGACAAGAGCTAATCATTTATAGGTTTTAGACAAGATTTTCCAAAGGATAGAAGAATATAAAGTGAGACTAAATCTAAAGAAATGTGTGTTTGGCATGAAATCGGTAGAGCTACTAGGGTATATCATTTCTAGATGAGGCATTGAAGTCGATCCAGCCAAAGTGAAAGATATTGTAGATATTCCTCCACCAACTAATCTTAGTCAACTAAGGAAACTACAAGGGAGATTGCAATCCATCACAAGATTTATAGTGTAGTTAGCAAATAAGACACGTCCTTTTCAACATCTACTCAGAAAAGGAGTACCCTTTGTATGGATGGTTAAATTCCATGAAGCTTTTCAACTGATTAAGGATTACCTACTTACACCACTAGTCTTAGTGCCACATGTTGAGGGATGACCATTGATTCTCTATATTTCAGCAACACACTTAGCACGAGGAGCATTGGTTGCATAGAATGAGGATGAGGGTCATGAAAGAGTAGTATACGATATCATCCACACTTTGGTAGGTTATGAGATCAACTACAATACCATTGAATGTTCCTTTCTTGTAGTAGCTTTTCTACTGAAAAATTTAGGCACTATATGGTAAACCACCAAACCATGTTGGTTGCAAAGATATATCCTTTGAAATATCTTCTTAGAAAAGCAACATTGATAGGATGACTAGCCAAATGGGTTATGATACTCAGTGAATATGATATCCAGTACATAGAACAAAAATCTAGCAAGGGACAAGTCATTACTAATTAGTTGGTTGATGCACTGATACAAGAAGATAACCCTTTAGTTGTAGATTTTACTAATGAGTTTATATTTAACATTGACACAGGCATGACATGGAAACTATACTTCAATGGGTCTCATACAAATCATGGCTCGAGGGCTGGTATATTTTTTATTACATCACAAGGTGATTCTATCCCTAAGTCATTTAGGATAGCCTTTCCATGTACCGTGAACATAGCAAAATATGAGTCTCTTATGACAGGATTACGCATGGTAGTCAAATGGAATATCAAGAGCCTATAGGTTTATGGTGATTCTCAACTGGTAATTTGACAAGTAAATGATGGCTATGAGACTAAGGATGAAAATATTGCTCCCTACAAATGCATTGCAGATAGTTTCAAGGAGTACTTTGAAAAGGTTGAATTTCATCAAATACCTCATGTTCTAAATAGGGCAGCAGATGCTATGGCTACTATTGATTCACACTTGGACATACCAAGCAACATGCCTAAATTCAGGTTTTTGGTAGAACAACTTTTGATCCTTGCTTATGACATCCCAGATTCGAAGATGGTGTGTGAAATTGTTGGTCCCAATTCCCCATGTATAAAGACATCTATAACTACCTTCATGCTAAAATCATACTCCCTGACCTTTCCAACAACCAATGTAGGACATTTATCTATAAGGCATCCAAGTATTCCATCATCAGAGACACCCTTTATAGACGTGCCCTAGATAATACCCTATTGAGATTTCTTGATACAAAAGAAGCACAAGCAACCTTGCGTGGGGTACATGAGGGTATATGTGCATCCCATTCTAGCAGTCCTACCTTAGCCAACGAGATTATGAGACTAGGTTACTATTGGCCTACCATGGAAAATGAATCATATATCTTTGTCAAGAACTGTTGTCAATATCAGATACATAGAGATTTGATACATGCACCAGCACAAGAGCTCTATTCAATAACATCACCATGGCCCTTTGCCCAATAGGGACTCAATCTCATAGGTAAGATACACCCTACATCCTCCAATGATTATAAGTTCATTATCACTGCAAATGAATACTTTACCAAGTGGATTGAAGTTATTCCCATGACATACATCACCAACACATAGATCTCTAAGTTTATCCTAAACTATATCTTTTGTTGGTATGGTGTTCCTCAATCCATAATCACAAATAATGTTCGTCCATTCAAGAACCAAGAAGTCCATCATCTTTGTGAAGAATTCCATATCCAACATCATTTTCCACCCGATATTACCCACAAGGTAATGGCCAAGCTAAGTAATCTAATAAAATAATCATCAAAATCCTTAAAAAGACTGCCCATGATGTTGGTCATGATTGGCACTTACAACTTAATTCATCCTTACGCGTTTATCGCACAAGCATTCGTACTCCCACTAGTGCTGCTCCATATTTTTTAGTATTTGTTTGTAAGACCATTTTACCTATTGAGGTTGAGATTCCTTCCCTAAGGGTATCTTTGAAAGTGAATATTGATGAGGAAGAGTATCGTGTGTCAAGACTACATGAGATAGAGTTCTTAGATGAATGAAGAAAGAAGGAATTAGACCATCTCCGAGCATATCAAAATCATCTTCATCATAGCTATAATAGGAAATTATTGAATATAAATTTTTACATTGGTGACCTCGTTTTAATGGAGAATCCAAAGAATCAAGCAGAAAGAGAGAAACCAGGAAAGTTCGAACCATATTGGTTAGGACCTTACATTTTCATAAAAGGCTTTGGATTAGCAGCATATCAAATCTCTACTCCTGAAGGGGGATCATTGTCATCACCAATCAACATTATTCCTCTAAAGAGGTTCTAAGAATTGCTTATAATAGCCTTCCTTAATCATTAAAAATACAAAAAAATCAAAAAATCAAAAAAATTGTTACCTAGGTGATAACCTGGAAATTAGGCATCTTGGTAACATCAAAAAAATCAAAAAATCTAGAAAATAGTAAAGAGAAATAAGTCATCCAATAGTGAAAACCACTTCAGTGGTGCTTTGGATAAGTACCATGGTGAAAACCTGGAAAACAAGAGCCATGCATAGTTGACTCTGCTCATTTGTCTACCATCATTCCAATCTAACTTCCTTGTACATATTACCAATCACCTATCCATTCCCTATACATACCATTCATAATAAAATGTTGTCCTTTTCATAAGTTGGAACGATTGACATTGATCGCACCTCATATCCCCCTTCCATCTTAGTCATAATAAATTGGTCTTATACCTAATTGGGGAAAGTACTTGACTTACGTCATATTGGTTCTTACATTGGCTATTCTGAAGATGTAAAACCATCAAAAAAATTTAAAAAATCACAAAATGTCAAGAAAAATCCAAAATCATAAAAAAATGTCCTGAGAAAATCCAAAAACATCATAAAACTTGAAAAAGAAAAAGAAATCAAAACTTTTCAAAAATCCCAAACAAAGTCAGAGTCAATCACACTTGTCAGTGTTTGTCATTTGTCAAACTACGGTGCCTCTACAACTAGATGTAGGAAAGGCCATATGTCAATGTGCCCCTGAGGCATTAGGTCAGTCCTTTTAGGTTTGTCTATATAAAATCATTACTCAATCCATATGTCTATATGACAAGGTCATTGGTCATGTCGAACTACAAGGTCTATTTGTGTATAACATAGGTAAGGCCATCAAGCGATTAGGCCCCAAGGTGACACTAGGTCAGTCCATTAGGATTTGTCACATTCACTATCACACATGTTAGATATCTTCATACAATTCAAGCTTTTCATAGTCTGTCTTGTCAGTCAAAGTCTAGTAAAACTATGAGGTCTTTACATGTATAGCGTAGATAAGGCCATCAATTGATGAGCCCTCAAGGCCACACTAGGTCAGTCCTTTAGGGTTCGTCGTCACATAAAATCAATTGTTAGCACATCATATCAAGTCATGCATCAACAAGATGAACAATTCAAAATGTCATCAAGTCAAATCAAACAAATTTCCAAAACAACAACCAACACAAATCAACTTATATCTACTACATGATGTGTCCTTCCTGAAAGCAAACATCATCAAAAAAATCAACCTATGTCTTATACAAGATGAGTCCTTCATGAATATAGACATTTTCAAACAATCATTACTGTCTTGCACAGGTTGTCACATCAACAACATCAGACTCAACATCTTATACGATACATGTCTTTCTGAAACTAGGCTTTTGTCATGCCTTATACAAATAGTCATAACATCAAAACTAGACTCAACATCTTATCTGGTATGTGTCTCTCCTGAAATTAGGCTCTATCAATCAATCCCCTTATCAATCAAAACAATCAAGCAAATATATCAAGTTTTGGCAAATAATTTTAATGGCTTTGATTTTGTGGCTTATTTATCTTATCATTTCATTTGACTTTATTTTTGGAATCCTATTACTAGCTTTCTCAAGGATGCCCCATGAAGGATTTAGAGAAGGAACAATGTATCATAATTCTATTTATTTGATTGTTGTTTGTCGGTTGTCTTTTAAATTTTTTTGAGTCATGTTACTAGTTTCCTCAAGGATGTCCCATGAAGGATTTAGAGGAGCAATGTCATCTCATGACCCATCTTTTATTTTTTTGTTGTTTATGGTTTGTTTTGACAAAACGAATGGGGCAACTGTGCCCTTAGTATGAGTCAAGACACTCCTTGTCTGCAACTTTCTGTTGTTAGTAGGTGGATGACCTTGCACACCTTGATCTATCTGATATCATGGTGTTTGTCTCCATTTGTATTAGTTACCACCCAATGATGATAAAGTGCAAAGCCTTTTGTGATTTGGAAAAATATAGAAGATTGCTAATACTAACAACCATGTCTTTGATTATTCATCTTCTTTTCACACTAACATTTATTCTTTCTTGCATTATGATGGAGTCCTATGAAACACAAAAATATAAAACATCATGCATATGCATTCATGTTAGACACATCATGTAAAAATCATACATCATAAATTATACATATATCTTACATTTTGAATAACATAGAAAAACATAGGAGTCTATCATATCTAGGAAATCATGGCATAATAGGCATTCATTATCATAGATTACATAAAAAAATTAGTATGTATGTACATAAAAAGTGTAAATATTTGCATTACATTACATCCATCATCATCAAACATATAACATCAAATGTTGCATCTCATAATCATAAATTGCATACATAACATCAATTGATATCATTGAAAGTAAATGCATACATCATCATATATAATCAACAACACATCATAGGTTGCATAAACACATCATAAGGTAGATATGATCATCCATAATAGAATTGCATATCAAAGGAATCGCTACCAAAATCATATATATATATATACATATATATATATATATATATATATATATATATATATATATATATATATATATATATATATATATATATATATATATATATATATATATATATATATATATATATATATATATATATATGTATATATATATATATATATATATACTCAAAAAATGTCACATCACAATGCATAATGTATCAATAAATATGAAGCTTGCAGGCTCTATGATCAAAATACAATGTCTCAAATAAATATCAATACATGTCTCTATCTGGAACTCCCATTGCTTCCATGTGGAGAATGTGAAGATGACTTATGGCAGGATCCTAGTGACCTGTATGCAGGAAGGAGCCTGTCATATGGCCGAGATCTACAAGGTCCCTCAACCCCCTCCATACTCACTATCCTCCTCTAAGTCCTGCTTTGGGACCTGCTGCTATGTGCCTAAGAAAAACTGGGAGCCCGTCTCTTAGGCGGAACCTCTCCCTCATATATATCCCTCTAGTATGAAGCTCTCTCAACTGATCTAACCAACTCCAATGCAAAAGCTATTGACGACCCACTACAAAGAGTTGTAATCTATGTGAACCTTTGCTTAGTCTCCTGTCTCTGAGCTATGGCCTGATCTCTATCCATATATGCTTTGTCTCTCTCCATCACAACTGAATATCACTTTTCAATCAATTCCCTCATCTACTCCTCTAGAGATGCTACCTGGGCCCATAAATCTACTAGCTCCTAATCAACAAGAACTGTATCATGCTTTCATCCGCTCTCTCCCATCATTCTCCCAATCCTCTAGAATCCTATCTCATCCCACTCCTAGTCATCCATATCCTCCTCCTCCTCATCGTCATCCAAGTAGCTGACAAGCAGACCAAGATCATCTATCTCCGCCTCCTCCCTCACCACCTCCTCCTTAGCATGCTCCTCTAGAATGTCCTCTTCTGCTACATGCTCATCACCACCAACCCCAACATAGACCTCCTTCTCCTCCCCACCAACCCCAACATCAACCTCCTCCTCTCCCCCACCAACCTCAAGCATGGGAACATCCTCTGCCTCCCTCTCCTCCTCACGGATGGGTGACAAATGTCGGCCTCGTCCCCTGTGACCACGTATCCCCCTACCACCACCCCTCTGACCTTCTCCTCCCCCGTCTCCTCCATCACTTTTGCCACCTCTCCCACTACGACCTCTACCTCACCCATGTCTACCTAACAGTTATGTCCCTCATCTCTCTACAAGAGTATCCTGATCTAGATACATGAAAGGAATTGTCTTGTGACTACCCCACCAAGTGTCATATGCATCTGTAGTACCCAGATCCACTGCTCTGCCTCTCCACCCCCACCGTACTTCTTGTAAAGCATCAATTTTTTCCTTTTCTATGGTGACTGGAATCTTTGTTCTACACAAGGTGACCTCTTTGGAAGATTTGGCATACTTGGCTCATCCTCAAGGCCCATCCTAAAGCTCTCCAAATAGTCTCAATACTCAATCTCACAAATACCTCTCAATAATGTGCACATATGAAACTATACAAACAACCAAATACTAAGTTTTAGGACCAAATTTTAGGCATCCATCTTCATCTGGCCACTACGGGAAATCCATGTTAGGTCTCCACATAAACTAAGCCATTATGTTGATGGCATGTCTGTAGTAACCAGTATCTCCTGTATGAGTCTGGATGTTTTCCCTCGCATAATGGAAAGCATAAAGTGATCCCTTATGCAGCTCAGCTATAATAGGTGGATGAAAAATAGCCATGTGTTCCCACACCCATACAATTAAGAGTGTAGTACCACAACTCATGGATTATTCCTCTCTATTGGAAATATCATGTAAATGAAAGTACAACATGGCTGACAAACAAGGGCCCCAGGCATATACCACCTGTCTATCAAGCATTCCTACAACCATCTCCCCCCATCCTACTGGGAATCCATGACCTCAATGGTCAGGAAGAACTACCCCCCCAATCAATGTACACAATAAACAATCTAGCCTAGCATATCTCTCCACTAGCACATGCCAAATAATCTCATAGTGATCAATCCCTAGCTGTCTGATGTCATCATGATGATAGTATCTACACATCTCTGCAAATCCCCTATGTGTATCATACATCACCTTGGCTCCTCTAATCAATAGCCTCAGTATCCCATACATGTCCTCTAATGTAACCATCACCTCACCTATCGGCAGATGAAACAATGATGTCTTAGAGTGCCATCGCTCGTAGAGAATAGTCATAAGACCTTGGTTTGCCTAGATAGTGGACATGAACATAACATGGCATAGACCCAAGTGCCATAGTAATCATTTCTCCCCGCTCTGCAACCCATCCCAGAAGCCAAAAGTCAACAATCTCGACTCCCTAGTATATATCAGATCTAGTACAACCTACAATAGCATAATGCATGCCTCATGTCAGAATCAAACAACCTATCATAGTCAAAAATTCCAAAAAAAAATTTCCAATCAAATGTGCCATTCAATTTGCAAATGCATTACAAAAATCCATTGCATCATTTAAATTTGCAAATGCATCACAAATAACCACATGTGTCATTTTCCTATCCAAATACGTTTAAAAAATGAAATACGTACAAATTTGAATCACACCCAAATGACAACCATTCAAAACACAAATATGTATTAGAAAACAAAAGAATCTTCAAATCCTACATGCACTAATGTGAACTACATATGAGATGCAAAAATACACATGCAACTCATTACAAATCAAATGTGTGTATCTTTTAAAACAACTACACTATCCTATGACATGATTCTACATATGCGGTGTTTTTCATACACATGCACTGAAAAATGCATGCATATGTGGTTCTTCATAAATGGACACATGCCAAAAAAATATATTAAATGCATTGAAAAGCATGAAAATTGAAAATTCAAGGGACAATTTCTGACTACATACCAAGGGGCCTGTGTCCGTAGGTCATCTGAAGGTTCGAATGTGATAGATGTGATGTTTTGAGTGTGGAACTGGAGACATGGTGGAAAGAAGGTCCAGAGAAAAAATCTCAAATTCTAAACTTGAAGGGTGAAAATGAATTGGATTTTCACCCAATTTCTATATATACCTAGGGTTTTGGGTGGCATTTTCTCTAGCCTTTTCTATTGGCCATGTATTCTTCCAACTTCTATCAACTTGTACATGTACTGAACAACTTGAAACTCATTTATGTCAACTCCATTGCATTTTTGGCTATCAAATTGACTAATCGGGACTATTTCCAAATTTTTTTGAAATTTTTCAAAAATTTGTCAATTTTCCTGAGGGGGAATACCTTCACCTATTTTACACTAGGGCATGATTTGGGCATATTTTTGATCAATTTTCTTTGACACAACACTGATATGACATTGTATCAAAGAGGGCAAAAATATAGACACTAAAATTTGGTCTAAGCCCACAACTTCAATTTCTTCATAATTCGTATTGTCATGGTTGTGATTAAATAATGTTAATTATTTAATTACTTGCTAAAGTCCTTTATCATATATTAATTAAATAAATTTTAATTTATTCAATTAATTCACCTTAACATTTATTCATCTATTAATTAAATAACTTTAATTATTTCATTAATTCACATAATCTTTATTCAATCCTGATTAATTAAATAAACGTTTTTTATTTAATTATGTCATTACTTAAGTTTATCCACTTTCTTAAATTAAATAAATTCTTAGTTAATTTATCCTTATTATATTTTCGACTATAATTAAATAGATACTTTAATTATTTAATTATTCTTTAATCTTTTCTTCAGTCAATTAAATAAATCTCAATTTATTTAATTTAATCCTCTAATTTTGAATGTTGAATTAAATAATCATTTAATTCATAAAAGAATCACTTTTGACATATTCTTCTATATTTGGATAACTGCTTAAGTTATCTAATTATTAATTTCCACTTGACTCGAGATCTATTTAAATCAATCAGTCATCTCCTAATGTAATATTTGATTTTTTTTAACGAAGAGACTCTATTTTAATTGATCAGTTATCTTGTTTTAATTCTTCTTCATGCACATTTTTATTAATTAAATAACTCTATTTAATTAATTCAATTCATTTGTGCATTCGAATAGACTGTTTCCTCCATGCTAATCCTCATCATTGCATGTAATCTTTATTCTTCTAATTTTTGAATACTTTAAACTAGAAATTAAATCATTATTTAATTTTGATCTCTATCTTCTAATTTTTATCACTCATGTCACTACTAACACTTATCTCAATGCATGTCGAACCTTTTAATCTGAATCATTCATCTTTCTTGCAATCTTGACTTGTCATTCAAACAATCAATTTTCTATAAATTGACCTGACCTTCATCATTGTTACTCCTTCCAAAATTGTATGACTTTTGGAGCACTTCTTAATCTTTGATATTTTGCTATAATCACATACATCAAGGCTATACTTGCACACATACTGAAAATTTTGAGGGAAAGAATACCATCATAGAGAAATGGAGAAGGACAATCAAGGTCATTCATGGAAGGATTTCGATACTGGGTGAGATTTCTCTTTGTTTATCTTCATAGTTTCCTTTGTGCTTTATTGTTTAGCTTTAGATCACATTTTAGTTTATTAGCCTTTGAGTTTTCTTTAATCTTTTCTATTTTCATGATGTTACAGATACAACTGACTATGTAGAGAGGACCATTGGGTAGATGTTTAATTATATCCTTAGAGTAGAAATAAATATCAAGAGAGATATTAGGTTGGCCCTTACGAGGGATAACATCTATCACACCTACAATTTCATCCATAGGATTAACATTAATATAATTTGAGATAGGATCATGATGTTCATCATCTGTATCAACATTCATCACATCATTCTTTGTAGTTTCACTAGCTTTGACAAATGAAACATTGTGTTTGGGCATTGGATTAGTTAAAATTTGCATGTTTTGATTCCAAGGAGCAACAAAATTATTTCCTTGATCATTAACACCTGCAATAGATAGACAACCAGAATCAATGAGGTCTTGCACAAGATGTTTACGATGCTTAAAATGTTCTGTGTCATGTCCATTTTTTTGATGATAATGAAAATAAGTATTTGATTTAAAGCTCAGGGGCAAAGGCTTAGTAGGGTTGGGTGTTTTGATGAGAGGCAAGGTAATCATTCTTTGTTGCAAAATTTGGGACATTATATTATGAAGGGTGTCAGATAAGGGTGTGAATTGTCTTTTCAGATCTCCATAACTAAAGGGCACTATGGTTTTAACAACTTCTATTTCATTTTTGACATTTTAAGCTATGTGTTGAGGGGAATTGAATTGCGAGAACACATTTTTTTGTTTTCTAAAAGTTTCAGAATTATCTTGTTGTGTGGGCTTGGATCTCTCAATGTGGATAGAACTGGACCTTAGATCTCAACTACTAACTAAATTTTGATAATCACAAAGTTCAGTGCACAAGTGCATGAAGGAGGGGAATTTCATCATGGTGAGCTTGTCCTGAAACTTACTTTGCAAGTTTTCTATGAAAATATTTTGAAGGTGTGGGTCAGGGACCTTTACATTGATTTGGGAATAAAGTGATTGATAGTGTGAGATAAAATCAGTTATCTTTTATTCTTCATTTTTCTTGCATCTCATCAAAACATCCAAGTTTTTCCTTGGATCCATATGCACTTGGAAATGGTTTACAAATGAATCAACAAGTTTATGAAATGAAAAATTTCAATTATTTAGTAAAGATGAGAACCATACCAAGGTTGTGTCTCTTAAAGACCTAGGAAAGAGTTTTGCCGATAGTTTATCATCAAGGAAAAAGTCACTAAATAAAGTGGCATAGGCATTGACATGGTTAGAAGGATCTCCCTTCCCTCCATATTTTTCAAATTTAGGCACGTCTACACCTTGTGGCATTAGTGTTTGCAATATCTCCAAGGAAAATGGGTTTCTTTTAACATAATATGTGGGTGGGCCATTCTGATTTTGGTTTATGGTGGAGATTTGTTTTTGCATGGATGAAATTTTTTGGAAGAGTTGTGTTATGAGAGGATCAATACAAGTTGCATGAGGTGGAAGAAAAAGTGGTGATGGGGTATAAGTACTAAGAGAGCAAGTGAATGGAATGCTTATAGGTGGTAATGTGGTAGAACATAGAACATGTGATGCAATAGAAAAATAGCCCCTTGTCATTTTCATGGCCTTTTAGGTATATTTTCATGGTGCTTTATTTATTTTTCTCTTATTTTATGTTGGAACATGGCTTGCACATGCTTATTTAGGTACTAAAATTCAAAGAAAAATGTCTTGTGAAGTTGTTCTGAAGTGTTCAAATCCATTTCTACTCTTTTCTAGACTTTATTAATTACAATTCACCTAAAAACCACCTTTTTATTCATCAACAAGTCCTATTTTGGAGTGTTGTAAAGTCTTGTAACAATATTTCACGCTTTTATAGGCACATCTTCACTATTTATCCCTTTCTCATGCTTTATTTTTCCCCTTTATGCTCTCATATGCTTAGTTAAGTATATTTTTTAGTGTTATCCCGATAAACAACATTAAATACAACATATTTCCCGACACACATTTTTAGGTCCTAGGTGAGACCCATTCACCACGGGTGGCGAATAAGTCCCCCTTGACCCAAATTCAAAATATTTTTAAGTTTTTTTTAGGATTTTATTCAAAAACACTTGATGTTGGCCTGTGATGGGGTATGAATGAGTAACTAAGGCTCAAGTGTGTATAAACAAGTGATTTTCACCTCATTTTAACCCCCCATTCATCAAGTTCACTTATTCACCTATTCATTCAAGCATTCAAGCATTTTATGACATCTTTTCAAGCACTATTTAAGCACTTTGAAGCAACCATTGACATTACATCAGACTTGCATCATCAAGGGTTTGACCTAGGCGTTCATATTTGACAAGCTTTTTGGTGTTGAAGATTGGTTTACAAGTCAACTAGGTGCTTCAAGTCAACTCAAGTCTATTTCAAGCTTGGAGAATGTTTTTTCTTTGTTTCCTGCAAAATTGCCATCATCAACCTGACAAGTAGTGATTTGTATAATTGTTGTTGTTTCTTAGTGGCCTAATGTAACATACTACATCCCCTAAGTTGTGAATATTCTATTCTTTGATTGGTCCTCTCTTGGAGATATTAGACACAATTTTCCCTAAGAGACAAACCTTGCATGAACTTAACAAGACTCCTTTGAACATCTTTTTGCATTTTACGTTTTACATCTTTGCCACCTTGCATAATGCAACTTGTATGCTTATGGTCCATCTTATTTTTTCATGAGTTCTAAGCATACAAAGCTTTGCTTGTCTCATGAAGCACAAACTGACATTTTCCCTTTTGGTTCCTTGTTAAAGTTATCAGGAGGTAGAACTTTGATATGGTTGAGTAGGAAGCCCATTCCACGGAACAAATTTCCCCATTGCCACCTATGTTTTTGTGAGTACATACCACCCAAGTGTATGTTTCTCACCTGATGGACTGCCATGAGTTCCATCACCCCAAAGTGAGTATCTAGTTTCTTTTTTGGACAAACAACCTAGATTTGATTCACAACTAACAAAACAAACGATCGAAGCTTGATCCAACTTTTCCTTTTTCCCTTCTCTCTCTCATTCTCTTTGACACTTGTGTTCCTTTTTTATTATGTTTATTTTTCCATGGGATCTTCATCATGTGGGCTTGATCATTGTTATCCCATCTTGCTAGCATAAGTTCACTCAGACCTCCCTCTCGATATGTATGGGTACTTTAGTGTGAGTTTGAAGCACGTTCATCCTCTCACTAAAGTGGGGGCTAAATGTTCCATAGAAAAATGGACCATTGAAATTTTCATGGTTATTTAGGTCTTTCTCTTGTGATGCTTGACCTATTTTTCTTTGATTTAATGTTGTAATGTGGCTTATGCATTGACTTTAGGTCTAGAATACTCAAACTATGATGTCTTATGAAGGTGTTGTGAAGTGTTGTAACACATTTCTACAATTTTATAGACTCTTATCATTATAATTCAACTAAAAATCACCTTTTAATCCCTTATCAAGTCCTATTCCAAAGTGTTGTAAAATCTTGTAACAAGATTTCACACTTTTCTAGGCTTGTTATCACTATTTACACCTTTCTTATGCTTTATATGACCTCTTTATGCACTCATAAGTCATACTTAAGTGTATTTTTGAATGTAAACCTAACAAACAACATTAAATGAAACTTAATTCCTAACACCCACTTACAATCCTAGAGTGGGACCCATTCACCATGGGTGGCAAATGAGTCCCTCTTGGCTCCAAATTCAAAATAATTCAAAATTCCTTTCAGGATTTTATTCAAAAGCACCTTATGCTGGCCTGTGATGTTGTACTATTGGGTAATTAGTGCATAAGTGTGCATAAATAAGTGTCTTTCCATCCATTTTATAGCTAATTCATTCACCCAAGCAATCATCCCATTCACTAGTTCATTCAAGTATCATTCAATCAAACAATCATCAAGCATCTTGGAGTAGCCATTGACATATCTTCATACTTCTTCAATAAGGCTTTGGTGATTTTAGGACATTTTCGTGTTGTTATTCATCATTTCCTTCTTAATTTCATTTCATTTCTTTATCAAGGGTTTGATTATCAATGTGGGATTTCACCAAGGCAAATCCCTATACTCTAACCCTTAACCATTTTCCCTATTTTGTATGTGTGTTTATAGAATTTATATTCATATTTGTCAAGAAAATAGGTGTTGAAAAGTGGTCAATAAGTTATCAAAGCATTTCAAGTCAACCAAACCCTAATTCAAGCTTGGAGACAACCTATAGCCCAATTTTTGCAAATTTGACTCTATCAACCCGATAAGAAGACAAATGCATATTTGGACCTACAAGATTGACCTTTGAATTTGTAGAATTTTGGAGGAGTAATGATTCACCATCAGTGGTGAATGACTCCCACTTGAAGGCTGAAAATTTTTATTTTGTCAAAATTGAGTTCCCGACAGTCAGAAAGTAGTTTGAGGTCTTTTTACCAATATGATGATTGATTTTACATTAGTGGCGAATGAGTCCCATTGGTGATCAACAGTGATTTCTACCAGTTCTCAGAACCTTCTAGGATTGACATTCAACTTCCAGGTACACTTTGTTAAACCTCATTCAATTTTTTTGCATTAGTTTATGTTTTTAGTTCATTTTTGTATACCTCACTATGTTTTCAAACATTACATATTTCATTAGTTTTACATTCATAGTCATTCAATTTCATAACTTAGTTTCATTTAGTCACAATTTCATCTTGCATACCTTAGTTTGAGTGAACCACCTCAATTTTAGTGTTCTATCTCTCTCCTTTTAGGTGAAAATCCCTAAGAGTGCAAGAGAAGCCCATAGAACACTACAAAATTAATTGTTCAAGAATAATTTTTTTTAATTTTTTTGAAATTTTGAATTTTTTTTTATGCTCTTTATATTTTCTAAGGAAAATATGATATGAAAATGCAAAACTTGACTATTTTTTTAATGAAATTAAGAGCAATAATGCAAGCTAAATGAATTTTTCACTAATGCAAATTTTAAAACCCTAGAATACAAATTATACAATGCAAGATGCAATGCAATGTTAATGTTGGATATTCCTAGGATGTGAATGCACTCTAAATTATAAATATGATTCTCTAAATGAAGGTTCACCAAAATGAACCAAATATTTTTGTGTGGAGGTCTCTCTTACACTTCTAGTATTTTGAACCTAAAAGGAGAGAGGTACAAAAATCTTAATGCCTCACTCAAGAAAAAACCCTTGAGATTCCAATGCAAATGACATTGAAATCTTTCAAAGGGGATTTTACTAGAGACTAAAAATTGATAAGAGAGATTCACTACCAAATGTAAACCTAGAAAATGCAACATGATTGAAAACACAATGTGATATGTAGGACCTAGAAATACATGTAAATTGTAATGGAAACTTATGAAATTGAAAGTGTGCACCTAAAGACTAGAAAGAGATGGAAAGGATCTCTAGGATTCTGAAGAGTTCACTGTTGATTCCAACTAGGACTCATATGCCAAGCTGGGTGACTTAGTCCTACTTCAGGAAGACTGCGTCGGGACATGTTTCACACAAATGGGGGGTGATCCCACAATACTGGTTTACAATTTCTAGGAGATCCTAATTTTTTCTAAAATCACATATTTTTTAGAAAATATAAGGATTTAAGCCTTAAAAAGTTTCATTTAAAGGATTCCAATTAAAGAGGGTTTGATCAAATGACCTTAGATCAAACCCCCTTGGATAGAACCCCGCTAGTTTTAAACCATACCTATAACAAAGTCTTGTTTACACCTATCAAAATGTTGATAAAATAAGATTTTTGATTTTCCTTTTGGGGGATCAAATTAATTCATTTATTTTTTATTTTTTTAAGTATGTAGTTCTGATTATAAGTTTCCTAAAAGGTATAATTTTAAATAAATTTAATTCTATTATTGTACTTATTTTTTATTTCTTGTGAATGTAGGTTTTTCACCAAAACTAAAGCTCGTTGTTCTGCACATGTGGAAAAATAGTAGATTATCAATTTTTTTTTTAAATATCAGTGCACTAGATATCGAAGTCCTTGTTCCAACAAAAAAATAAAATAGAATTTTGATACATACAAAAATAGTTATGTTGTATACTGTCCGCCTATGTCTAAATTGTAATTGGTTTGACTTCAAAACTTGCTTAAGGAAAAAATATTCAATAAAACACTATGAAACCAAATGAAAGTGCTAGATATCATAGTTACAAATCTAAATTCAAAAAAAAAGAATTTTATCCTTCACAAAATAAAAGTTATGTTGTATACGGTGAGCATCACTCCTTAAATGGTGTTTACTGTAAAAAAAAAAAAAACTAGTTTTTCAGGGAGATGGAAAAATAAGTGCAATGTGATTCCAAAAAATTTTGAAAAATAAAAATTTAATATCTACAAACAAAATTTCACAAATCACTAGTTTGCATTCTTTGAATTCCTCATGGTTTAACCATTATAGATGTCTGAAAGTGAAGATTTAGTTAGAAAAACTCAATTCAGTGTCCAATTTGGCCAAAAATTGTAAACCAGTATTGTGTGATCACCCTAGGTACTCTAATATGAAAAATTCTTGTTTAAGCATAGGAAGTGGGACTCGCTTGCCACTAATGGTGAATCAGTCCACTTCCAAATTTCTATAAATTCAAAAGTTGAATCTATAGCTCTCGGTCTGCACTTCTGCTCCTGGTTCAGATCCAGGTTCGAAATTGTAAAATTTGACTTGTAGGTGTCTTCCAACCTTCTCTTAGGGTTTTGACAACTATGAATGACTTTAAATACATTATGGAAACTTTTCCAATCTTTTCTCTTTGACAAATCTACAACCTAAACTAGCAAATCACATGCAAAGAGAGGGAAAAATTAGTGAATATGGGCTTTCCTTGGTCAAACCCTGAGTTGGTAATTAAACCCTTGACATGAAATAAAATGTAGAAAGAGAATGATGAATGAACAAAGACAATGTTACAACTCACTAAACCCTTGAAGTATAATTATGGAGACATACAAGTGATACCTCTAATGGATGTAGACTTAAGAATGCTTGAAATGCGTAGAATTCTTGAGTCATTGATTGATTAATTTGTTGGTTGGTTGGGGGAGTGAAATGAGTAGAAAAACCCTATATTTATACTTTATTATACAATAATTCTTGAAAATACATCACAGTCTAACCTTAGATCTTAGAAAATAAAAATCCACTAGAAATTTGAATTTATTTTGAATTTTGGGCCAAAGGGGAATCATTTGCCCCTAATGGTGAATGGGTCGCATCTAAGACATTTAAAGTGGGTTTTGGAATTTAGATATTTTAAATGATATTTATCGGGATTATTTTCAAAAATACACTTGAGTGAGGCATATAGATGTAAAATGGGGCCAATTAAAGCATAAGAAAGGTCCATTTATTAATGACAAGCCTAGAAAAGTGTGAAAGTTTGTTACAACACTTTGAAATAAGGCTTGTTAAATGATAAAAAGAGGTTATTTAGGTGAAATATATTAATAGGATCCTAGAAAAGTATTAAGCATGTTACAACACTTCACAACACTTTTGCAAGGCATCATAAATTTTTTATTATTTCACAGAGGCCCAATACCTAATGTGAATATTTTAACCACATTACAATACTAAATCAAGGAAAAACTAATCCAACATCTAGAAGAAGGACTAAAATGAGTGAAAATGTCCAAAGATGCATTTTTATATGATACATTTTCAAATCTATTATTCATATGCCAACTTGTGATATTCGAATTTTGGGAAATTGGGGTTACATATCTTTAAATATAAGCTTATTTCACTATGTTTCACCTACAAAATTTTCAAGAGAGCATCCCTATAGAAAATTCAATGATCAAGAGCAATTCAAGGCATTCAAGAGAATAATTATCAATGTTTTATTGCAGTATTCTAGATTCAATTGTCATGTCAAAGTATTCTTGCATCATGCACGTTTTTGGAGCTAATATGATGATGTAGTTTTCAAGATCCATTCAAGAATTTAAATCCATTCTTTCAAGCAAGATTCAAGGTTCAAGATCCACATCAATTAAATCCATGTCATGCAAGTCACAAATCTACATTCAAAGATTTATGTAAGGGTTTTGTGAGTGGTAACATAGATTTTTTTATTCTTCATTCCCTCTTTCATGTTTCATTTCATTTCAAGGTTTGATTACCAAAATGATGTTTCACCAAGGAAAACCCCCATTCACAAAAAAACAAAAAAAAGTCCCTTTTACATTGTGTTTGCAGATCTAGGTGCAAGAAAGCTTGAAGATCTCATGAATAGAAAACTTGAAGAAGCTAACAAAGTTGCAAAAGTTGTCATAAAAAGTTGTAATCTCACAGAAACTCATCTACAAGATTTATTTCTGATTTTCTCATATTGAAGCTTGAAGAATCTATAATTGTAGAGATAGGACTAAAATCTCCCAAAAGTTTTAAAAAACCCCTAACAAAGGACCCATTCACCCATGGGTGAATGATTCCAAAATAAGCTTCAAAAGCTGACTTTTGGTGAAAGGTACATTCAAATCCACCCTTCGTTGTTCTTCAATTTTATTGTAGGTTCTATCAGTGATGAGTTTAAAATTATTGTTTCAAATGTTAAATTTTATTTTGGTGTTAGTTTACTATTTTATTTTTTCTCTCCAAAGTGTTGTTTGACCTTGACCCCCATCCCTCAAGAATAAGGAAATCTAAAGATTCGCTCATTTATTTTACTCACCTAAGGGTTGTAATTCAATTCCTTGTATTAATTTCATTTCTTGATGAAATAAAGGAGAATAGGTCTCGCATCATATTATATTTGGCTCACCCCACATCTAAAAGCCCCCTATTTTCCTTTTTTTCAATTTCTTGATATCTTCAAATCTCTTAAAGTCAATTTGAATAGTAAAAGGAATGGGAAAGGTGATTTAGTGAACATATATGTATTTATATCTAAAAGAGGAGCTAAATCAAAAAGTCAAATTGACTACACTATAAACCAGCAATTTAATTTTTTTTATTGAATCAAAGAAACATAGTACATAAATAATGGAAACAAATTGTTTTCCATGAAGGATAAATTACATAACACTAGTTCAAAAACCCAAAACATGAATAAGGCTAACAAAAAAAATACAAAAACCTAAAATGGTTTCATAGAGAAATTTACATCAACAATGAATAACTACAAGAATATCCATATCATACTCTAAATTTTAACATATACTAAAGTTGTTTGGAACATATTACTTCATCTTTGTGCAACTGGAGGATTTTTAATTTAATCTTGTACAAGTGATTGTTGATTTTCTCATTTTATTAGGACCTTGTTGTTGGTAAGAACATACAAAAACAATTTGTAGAATGATGTTAGAGTAAACCTTAGTTTTTTTGTTCCTAGATGAATATTATGATTTGCAAAAAAATTCATACATCTAATATTCCATATATTAAACAAGAAAATCGACCTTATAGAATCAACAATAATATTATTTTGTAAGCCCAAACCCAAATTTTCTTCTTTCTAACTTAAAACATGCTAAAAAATTATGTGGATATAGGAAATGACAACCATCCATTTTCTTTTCGTCAAAAAGAAATCCCAAAACATATGTTTTAAAATTTTAGTGTGCTTACAAAAAGGGAATTTAACAAATTGGATTCATATATATCCCAACTTTTTACCAGTGGGCAGCTTTCAATGTAGGATTTTACAAGCTAAAAATTGAACATTAACTTGAGTTTTAGAATGCAAGATTTAAGCACATAGTTTTTTCCAAGCTTTTTCATAAATCCTAGAATTCAATTTTTTATTAAATCTAGGATTTAAGGAAAAGCATGGAAGCATATTCAAGTAGAATTTTTAAAGTGGAAACAAAGAAAATTGGCACTTGGAAAGACATCACCAATCCTTAAAATGATTACAATGAAGGTTAGTACAAATCTAAAACCATATCAAAGGGAGCCAATGAGTTAACAAAGATAATAAACCTTTTATATTTATAACTTAGACCAATTTTATTCTTAATATTTTTCTAATTAACCCAATCTCAATCATTAAAACACCACAAATCCTAAAATATAAATTAACTCCTTTTTTAAATAAATAGTATGTGACCCTTGAAAAGGCAACAACAAGAGGTTGACCATGATATTTAATCAATTAATTAATTACACCAAATTGATGAGGATCCAAAGTTAAACCTATGTTGCAAATAACTTTTCTCATCTAGGAAATTACTTAGAAATTGCTTCTAGGTCTTCCAAATTTAAAGTAAGGAAAATGAAGATTTAAGATGATAGAAAGGAGCTAATAAAATTTTATCTTCCCAATTGATTGCATGTCATTTACCTTTGATAGTATCCTAGAAAATCCATAAATGAATCAATTTTTTCCATGATTCATTTCCATTTTAATAGTTCTAATAATCTCTAACCCACCTTTGGCTTTATGTTAGATGTATGAAGCCAAGAAACAGATTTAAAGCTTTCCTTGTCACTCCAATTAGCTTATAAGAAGTTGAGAATAATTTTGTTAAGGTATTCATATCATGTTTCAAAGGAATCCATCAAGAAGAATAATACACATGTGAAGCCAAAAAAATCAATTAACAACTTAAATTTTTCCAGCTAGAGACAAAAGTTTATTGCCCCAAGTAAATAGTTTATTTTCCAATTTTTGAAATACCAATTGGACAACTAAAAAGTGGAAACATCCAAACCAAAGGGAATGCAAAGATACCTAGTAATATTCCCTTTGTTTCATTTGTTTCCAATCTTTTAGAACCCACCTAGGAGCTAAACCTAATTGCACCATAAGAAATTTAGTTCCATTAAGAGCTAACTTTGAGCTCGACACTTCATAATAAAGGTTAGGGAATCCCATAACATTATTAATCTCAATCTCTAAACTTTGGATAAAAAGAATGTTGTCACTTGTAAAATGAGATTTAATCACCACTACATTATGAGGAATAGAAATAACCTTAATCAAATTCAATTTATTGTATTTTTGCAGTAGATATCTAAGAGCATCTGTAGCAAGAGCCTATAGGAATGGCGACAAGGGGCAGCCTTGTCTAATTTAATTTTTTGAAGGAAAGATGCTAGTCAACTATTTAATAATTAGTAACTAAGAAATGGCATCTTTAAACAACATTTGAACATGCATACATAGTTTAGGACAAAAACCAAACCATTGTAACATCTTGAGTTTAAAGCTCTAATGCATTCTATTATAAGCTTTATCAAAATTGAGCTTGACTAATAGGGCATTTTGGCCTCATTTTTGGTCCCATTCTATTTTTTTCCCAAGAAAGGATAAAATAGTCCAAGATAAATCTTTTTCCAAGAAACTTAGTTTGTTTTGGCTTGACCATCCCTTTCAAAACTAATTTTTTTTTTTTCTATAGCTTTAGCAATAATTTTGTAGGAAGTATTAAGTAAGGTGGCAGTCCACCAGCCCAAAATAATATCCTCATTTTTCCCTTTTGGAATGATTTAATTTATCTTTTTTTTTATATTAGGCCCTAAAGAACCATGCTCCAATCCCTCTAGCTAAAATTGGTAGAAATCCACTTTAATATTCTACCGCATAATTTGATAGAATTCCACTACCAACCCATCAACTCGAGGAATTTAATTAGAAGACATAAAAAACAATTTCTATTCTAAGTTTTTTATGGAGATGTTGCAGTAAATAAACTAGCTATATATTCTAAATACACCTTATTAGGGATTGTATTTTTAATCATATATTCTAAAGTTGATTGAGCATCTTTCCAATGTAGGTCTTCTCTAAACAACTCCTCATAATGCTACTGAAATAACCCTTTTATTTCTACCTAGTTGGTGTGTACCAAACCAACATCATCTTGAATAAATCCAATAAATTCTTTTATGTGCTTATAGTTGAGATATTTAAAGAAATATTTGGATCCTTTATTCCCCTCTTTAACTTAGTGTAACATGGCCCTAAATTTAGCTCCTTGTCCCTTATAATTATTCATTTTACAAATTTGTACTTATGAGGCAACCACTAAATTTTTTAAATTAAAATTAAGAGGGTTAGAATTAATTGATTTCTAATTGTGTTCTAACTTTCCTTGAAGCGATTTTTGTTTCTATTTCCACTACCAAGCTAGTCTCTTACCAAATGCACATAGGAAATCAACACATTTAGATATAAAATTATACCACCATTATCTATAGGATTACCCTTTATTAGATTTGGGAAAGAGTTACAAAGGCACACCAATTCTCCTATACAAGAGAGGTTTTTAAAATGAGAAACATTAATCTTGTAAGGTAACCTAGGGTCCTCTACACTATTTTAATCTCCCAGAATAGTAAGAATGATAGGGAAATGATATAAAAGAGGTTAAGAGTAATCAAATGTAACCACGAGGTCTAAGGAATCTTGAACAACAAAGATATTTAGGGATATATAAAATTAGTCAAGTTTTCTAAGCTTCCTCTCATCACCAAATCTAGAGTTTGACCAATGAACTAAATACTATCATAACTAACATTTTTATTATGAATTAGCTCGACGAAACCTATTGTATTATGACATAGCACCCATTTATCAAATTATTCATTGTTCAACTTACTATTACTAAGCCAACATTCTTCATTATGATGTTCCACCATACTTAGATCTTCTATTAACCAATCAACATTATGAAGTTTTTTAGCCATCTAGTCCCATAAAACACATTTCTATCTAGCAGAGATTATAGCATAAGTTAAGCATAAACCAATAGGTTGGCCATTGATAAAGGTGAGTGCCACACACAACTATGTGAAGGGTCCTCATTCTTTTCAATGAAACACATGTAGACCAAACAAGCAAGAATAATGACAATCCCTCTACCTTCTCTATGGGATGTATAACTTGAAAAGAAGAATCTCTCCCTACGTTAGATAAAGAAGAAGAAATATGGAGACCATTAGGTTTAGCATCTTGGAGAAATATAATATTTGGTTTCCACTTGAAAATAAAATATTTTATACCATATTTATGGTGAGGGAGAGACATCTTTCTCACATTCCATGAAATAATTTTGTAATTCATGGTAAAGAAGATATTCTTCTTGGGGTAAAACTTCAAACTAATTGACCAATGCTTAAGATGAATCAGAGGTACCTAAATATTTTTTATTAGGAGGATGTGACTAAGATATTTTCCTTGTACAACAAGGGGGTGAATTAGAAGTCTCACTTCTGGGTATGTGCAGGATCATCATGGAAAAAATAGGCCCTTAAGTGGCAAAAAATTCATAAAAATTAGAATTAGGCAACTTGACATAAAAATTTGAATAAGTTATCTATATTATTTCAAAAATATGTAAGAATAGAATCTGTAGCAAATTGAATTTAGTTTCTAAACTACTAGGTTTTTTAAATATATATATATTTGGTGAAATTTTGAAATTTCAATGCAGTAGTACTTAAATTTTTAGAGAAAAATAAGTAGGTGTATGTCTAACTACCCTAACCACAATAAAATGATAATATTTTTTTATAAGATTTTAGATGTAAAGTAGGGGGACTCATTTTTTCGATGTGATGCATATTTGTTTCTAAATTTTTTCCAAATAAATAATTAATTATGAATTTTTATTACAAATTTTAAAAATTATAAAAAATTCTATGTCTAACCACCTTAACTTGGTAAAAACTTCATGAAATTAATTTTTTTTCCTTTTTAATCCTATAGTATGGCAGAGAATGTGACACATGTTTTGGATTAAAAAAAAGTGATACTGTTGAAAGCTATAGATGTTTTTCAATCAGCCTATCAATCAAGACTTTAGTGCATAATTCAAATAAAAATGAATAATAATTACTTATTAAATTCAAAATAAAGCATAATTTATATTGGTGGAAAGTTGAGAATCTCCTTTAAAACCCTTTTTGTGTCATCAATTTTGGGTTAATAAAAATTCATCAGCGACATACCCATCATATTGCCACTTTTTGGCCCATCATGATCCTACTCATACCTTTCTATATTTATCATTATTGTTGGGGGGGAAGGTAAAAAAATTGTGACATAATAACACTATTATGACCTAAAATAGAGCTTGAGGGTTCTTTTCTCTTTATTATAACTTTTCATTCATCTATCATCATATCATCTCTAAAATATCAGTTAGTTGTGGTTGTTGAATTATTAATCTTTTGAGTTTTAGAAAGTGGATCTATCAATTTTGAATGAGTTGTATCCTTTGATATGGTTGACATAGTCACCCTGTTATTAATTGGTCATTTTTTAGATGTTGTTAGAAAAATATTTTACTACTTTATTCCTTCTAGTAGGAAAATCTCTAATAAAATGACCTTCTTGTCAACAGTAAAAACAAGAATTAGGTTTGTTCAAATAAAAAATTGGCTGGTAAAATTAAAATATAAGCCTAATGAGTTTGATATTTTTGTAAAATTCTTTGTTAATCCCATTTCCACACACACCTTGCACTGAACATTTAGACAAGAAAACTTGTGTAATGTCCAAAATTACATCCTATTTATTTTCACATTCTATAAATGTCCACTATAGAGAAATTAATTTTATAATGCAATATTACCTTAATTTTTTCCTTAACCCATTTCCCCCTAGCCATTAAAGTTAATTTTTGTTGTGGACAATCATGAACCATGTAAACATATGCACACTGCATGAACTTCCCAAAAGGATTCCTCACTGTAATAGCCATTTAGATGTTACACTTCCCACTACCTAGTAATTATAATGCCTTTGTAGCCTACATAAATGCTTAGAATTCCCCTTTGTATGCCTATACCTCTTTCAAACTTCTCAATTTTTTAAAAAAGGGTTCATTAATTTTATCTATATCTCATTCATTCTCTTATTATTTAAAGCTCTCCATTCTCTTCTACATCATAGAAATTTCATTCTACCATTATTATCACATATTCTTTCTCTCTAGGTGCTCAAAATTGTTCTACTAAGCTCTAGCTCTTTATTTTGGCATCACTATCTAGCTAAAGGGAGGTTAATTACATCTATTTCTATTGCATTATCTATTTATTTTGATAGCATAGAATTCTAGCATGCCTATTTACTTCTTTATCTTGTATATTATTTTATCTAGCATTTCTATGGAGGTGGGAACAACTACGTAGGGGTTTTGACTAAAACAACCCATAAAAAAAACTCAAACTATTGTATCATTTATATGTGCGTAGGTATTGAAGTGGGAGATTTACTAGAGGCTTCATTCTTGGACCTCTTGTGAGTTTCTCCATTCTTAAACATTTTATAATTTCCTTTACATTTAATTTATTTTTTGTTTTCGTTATTTCTCAAATTCTTAAGTGCATTTCAAGTATTTATTTGTTCAAACTATTAGTAGGTTCTAAGTAATTTTCCATAGTAATATCACTTTTCATTCGTATAAAACTACAACATCTCATGGGGATGTCCAAATGATGTGTTCTCATCCTTGTATGAGAGCCTACTAGTTTATCTAAACAACATTTGCAACCTACTCTTTTGGTCTTTGAAACTCTCATTCTTTCATTCTACACAAAATATAAAATCATATCTTATCACCATATCCCATCACTAGAGCTTTGATCCCTGAGGTAGTTGAGGACTATTCCCCCCTTTGGACCTCATCATCTTGAGGGTGTCAAATCTCTTCCAGTATATTTTGGTTAACCCAACGTGAAATTATCCTTGCTATAGTCCACTCTTAAAAAATTCTTCTATCTTATTTTGATGTTTATTATATCGAGTGTTGTGACCCTTTTATGAGTTTCACAACCCAATATAAAACTTCCAAGAACAATAACAAAAAGAAACATTCAACACTTAGATATAGTTTTAAGAATATAATTTAATTTGGCTCGTCAAGGTCCTAAATTTGATCAGTTCACCATGGCATTGACACCTGGTTATATGCCTCTTTGTGTCTTTGTTCATCCATCCATATTATTTAAAACAAGTTCTCAACAAAGTAGTCTTTCTTATGAGGGCCACATTGCCCAAAAACCCCTAGAAATCACAACAACAAATACCAACACAAAAGATGAGAGATAGAAAAATGCCTCACTTTCAATTATTTTCAGAAAATGAAATTACAGATTCAAAGCTTACATGCTATAGCCTAATGGTCTTGATTCATTATATCAAAATGAACTTTGAAAATAAAATCTATTATTCTGAGCCACATTTTCACTATTGGGGCCACTTTCTACAACCCCCACTTAACCTTTTTTGTTTTCCCTAATAACCACCCTAGAATGTTCTAGAAATTTCAAATTTCTCCTTTTATTTTGGCACCAAAAGTATCACCATTTGATTTCTGGCCTAGGAATATTTTTTTAATGAAATTCACTTTCAAGAGGACCAACTTCATGGGGCCATAACTTTTGATCTGGGTGTCCAGTTTACTTTTATTGCATATCGTTGGAAAGCTCTCGATGAGCTCTACAACATATAAACCCACCATAGGTTGGTTCAGCCACTTTTTGAGATCTTTCAAGGATTCTAAAGTTATATATCTGAATTTTAAGTTGCATTGGAGAAATTTCTTGAGAGAGAAACTTTAATTTCTCCCAAACCGTGCATGTTATTGAGGTTATTCTTTCGTAGCTAGAAATTTTGTTCAGTTATGCTCCTTGGGGTAAATTTCCAAGTCCATATGAGCCCATTTAGGCCAACTTACTATTTTTTTATGTCTAACCATCTTACACCCCTTAAGTGTCATCATGGGACTCAAAACAACTAAATAAAATAAAGAAAATAATTTTTCTAGGTGATGAAAGATTGTTCTACATTGCTGGATGCTCCTGCATCACTTTCTAGGTCTTCATCTCCTATAGATCATGATGATTCTCTTAGGATTTCCTTTAATTAGTTTTATATGTTGGAAGAAAAGCATAAATATTTTGAAAAAATATTATACTAAGATAAATTATACACTCAAGAATCTCGCATTATCTATTGTTTGAGGAATCTACTCATCTTAGACTACAAGGGTCTTGAATTTCTTCATGGTATAGCTAATCTAGGAGAGACTCATATACATGTGTACATGTCATTCTTAGGCCACCCTCAAGGTACCAAATCAGAAATCATTGGTACATAGTTTATCTTTCATTGTTAGAGGTGTCTATGCATATGGTGGATACCAATCCTTCTATTATTTCTTTCACTTCTATTGATAACATAGAAACTATGCATCTTGTTAATCCTAGATTTAGTGTGAATTGTATCTCTTTGGGGTACAATATCTTTGAATTCACATCCCAAACCTCAATTTCCATGACTAGTCAAGCTTCACCATCCATTTTCATCTTAAACACCCTATTATAAAATGTGGGTAGAATCCAAATTCAATTAGCAAACCAAACTAGATCTACTTATCATTCCACATTGCAACCCTACAACCACCACAGTCCCTTAGCCTTAAGCATCTTAAATGTCCCCATCCTTTAATGGGTGAAAATTCCTAAATTTGATAAGCAAAATGGCATGGGTGATCTATAGTGTCATGTCTCCTCATTCATTTCTATATGTAGAAAATTTCTTTATCAAGATGTGTTGGTAGCCAAAATATTCCCAAAATCTCTTAAGGAAACCATGTTGGAGTGATTTTTCTCCTTTCCAAATTCTTCCATCTCCACCTTTAAGAAACTGGTTAATCAATTCTCGCAGTAGTTCAAACCTAGCATTAGGCTAAAGGTAACCTTTACAAATCTCATCCACTATAAGCAAGGGGCTCACAAGGAGGAGATTGACTTTATTACTCACTAACAATATCTATTTTCACATATTTGTTATGACCAACCTAATTTTTATGTCTAATGTGTGCTCATGGGGAATATGCAACTAGCATTGAGAGAAAATTTATCTTGATAAAATCTCCTTCTTTTCCCATCTATGTACGATGCTTAGAGACTTGTAGCAAGTGGTGACAGAAGGGCAAGGAAAAGATAAATTCATGGGACCAAATGGTAGTCAAAGTGAAGAGACAATTCCTACCTACAGATTATGAAATACAAACCTTTAGAAAGTTGCAAAATTTATAGAAAAAGGAGTTAGATGTTATGGCATACACTAAGGAATTTCATAGGTTGAGTATTAGAGGAGGACATATAGAAGATAAGGTAGAAAAGGTTGCAAGATATTCGAATGGGCTTAGGATCTATTGGATGTTGTGATTGTGTTACTGATATTGAAGGTTGTATATGTTGACGATATTGAGAAAAATGTAAAAGAAAGTATTACAGGTTCCCAGTGGTTTACTGAAGGTCATTAAGGTGTCCTGTTATGTGCATTGAAGATCAGTTGTTGTGGATTAAAGTGTTTTCTATTAAGTGTATCTATTTCATCTACTAGAAGTTTCAGAGGTCCACATGAAGATATGATTGTGCTATGAATAGTTGTGTTCTGACAGTATTTATGTGGTCTATGTCAGTTTTCCTAATTGAAGTTTATGTGTTTATGATAATTTCTATTGTTGTGGATATTTCTCTGTTAGTTCTTGTTGCTCGTGGATGCTTCTAGATCATTCTTTATTATTGTTGTACATCTGCGTTGATCGGTGTGCTCGTGGTTGAATATTTTTCTTGGTATATTCATTTTTTGTGTTGTTGGCTAACATGGCAGTTGTAGCATGTTGCAGATCCTTGAATATTTAATTTTGAATGTTTGGCGTGCTCAAGGGTATTATTTTGGGTCACATCATGGTATTGGCCGATGATGTTTGATCCACATTGAAAATTTGTTTGTAAAATTGGGCCGACATTGAAAATATGTCTTATATTTTGGCCGACAAGGTTGCTGATGTAATTCCATGTTGCGGATATATAAGAGAGATTGTTTGAGAAAAGTTAGAGTGCGCATAAGAGTGAATGTGTGCCAGAAAAAGTGCAGATGTACGAATAATGTCCTAATCATTCATTTGTAGAGAAAAGTAAGAAGTTTGAGCAAAGTGTGAAGAAGGTTTTATTTGCTTAATTGGAACTATAATAAGGCTTGTGAATAAGTTATTTTCTCAATTAATACCCTACAGATCTAATTCATATTATTGTATATTGTTCGGTAGTGATCCCTCTTGTATTTGACCAGTGAGCTCTAGGCAGTGTGCTTGAATGCATGTGCATTCCCATTATTTTTCTTATACTTTTAACAGGGTATAATATTGTGGACTAACATCCACTATGGTTTTTCCCCTAATAGGGTTTCCATGTAAAAATATTGTTGTTCTTTGTGCTTCTGATGTGTTTTTTGTTCATGGTTTACTGTTCATTCATCAGATCTAAGATTAAGTTAAGTAAAGTTTGAAAGATTTTAAATATTCTGTGACAATTGATTCACCCTCCCCTCTCAATTGTATGTCCTTGTTTTTCCAACAATTGGTATCAGAGCAGGTTCTTCTAGAGAAGTTTAAAAGCTTGAGGTGATCTAAGATGGCATCATCCAAGAAGGATAGTCCTAGATTTGATGGAACAAACTACTCATTATGGAAAACTAGGATGGAGTGTCATTTTAAGTGTATTGGTTAACCCTTCTAGAAAATTACAAAGAACATATATGTTATTCCTCATAATGGTCCTTCCACTGCTGATGAGATTAAAGAGGCTAAGAATAATGTTAGGGCTATGGAAGCTTTGTTGAGTGCTCTAACCAATTCGAAAATGACAAATGTGATAGGTCTAAAGACAACTCATGAGATGTGGATGCAGCTGGAAACTTTGTATGAAGGAGATGTACATGTGAAGATGGCTAAGCTATAGAGTTTCAAAGGAAAGTATGAAAATTTGAATATGGGTGAAGATGAAAATATTTCTTCTTTTATGCAAAGAGTAAATTAAATAGTGATGGGTATCAGATGTGTCGGTGGTACCCTAGAAGAGGAAGAAATTGTGGCTAAAGTGCTCAGATCATTGCCTCCCTCCTACAAATCGAAGGCTCATGTAATTAAAGAAGCTAGATCATTGACGAATATGACAAGAGATACACTGATTGGTAAACTTGCTACCATTGAGTTGAGTGAATTTGGTGATTTTGTTCCTAAGACTGAAACTGCATTCAAGGCTATTATATCTAGAAGGAACAAGCAAAGATATGATTCGGGAGAGAGTTATAGAAAGACATTCAAGTATGAGGAAGAAATAAAACAACTTGAAGATGAAGAAAGAGAGGTAGAAGAGTTGGAAGCACCGATTGGGAAGAAAGGAGGTAGAGGACAAGGTAAGTATAAAGGAAAGTTTCCTATCAAATTTTTTCTTGCAGTAAAATAAGTCATTTTGCATCAAGGTTTCCTGAAAGAGTTCCTAGATCTAAGACTTACAAATATAGATTCCAAAAGAAATTCTATTTTTCTAAAGAAGGTGTGACTGATGAAGAGTTTGATAGAGAAAATGGAAATGAAGATGATTGGGCTTTCATTGATATCAAGGAAAATAGTCCTATGGCTACTGAATCTGCTAAAGTTGAGAAAGCTCTTGCTGCCTAAATTGAAGAAAAGGATGAGTGGGTCATTGAGAGTGGGTGCTCACATCATATGACTTGCGAAAAAAGAAAATTTGTAAGTGTAGAGAAGTATGTTGGTGGGATTGTAAAATTTGGAGATAACAATGCTTGTGTGATTCATGGTAGAGGATCTATTTGTCTTGGTGGTAAGCATAACACTGATGATGTTATTTATGTTGAAGGCTTGAAGCACAACCTGTTAAGTGTTGGAAAGATGGTGGATAAGGGTTATGATCTTTAGTTCAAAGATGGAAGATGCAGGATATATGGAAGTTCTCAAAATATAATTGCTTGAAGTAAACAGAGAACATGTAATACTTTTCACCAGAATGTTGCCAGTGAAAGTTGTTTAATTGCTCAAGTAGATGAAAGATGGTTATGGCATAGAAGGATGTTTCATGTGAATTGTGATAACATAGTCAAAGTAGGTTCCACTTAAGCAGTAAGAGATCTAGCTAAGCTAGTGAAGCCTGCTAACACAATTTTTAAGGAGTGTCAGATGGGAAAACATACTAGAGTCTCCTTTAAAAGAAAACATCATTCAAATGAATTATTGGAGCTAGTGGATACTGATCTATGTGGTCCTTTTAGAGTCAAAAGTCTCCACCGTGAAAGGTACTTTATGTTGGTTATTGATGATTATTCTAGAATGATATGGGTTGCCTTCTTAAGAGAAAAATGTGAAGCATTAGAAAACTTCAAAAAATTTAAAGCTATGGTAGAAAATGAGAAAGTTCTAAAAATAAAATTCTTAAGGTTAGACAGAGGTGGTGAATTCACCTCTAGGGTGTTTAATTCTTTCTATGAAGAGCATGAATCTGAAGACAGTTATTTGCTCCCCAAACTAGTCAACAAAATGGTGTTGTAGAGAGGAAGAACAAAACAATTTTGGATGCTGCTAGAACAATCATGATTGAATGAAATGTGCCTCAAATCTACTAGAGTGAAGTTGTAAGCACTTTTGTGTACACTTTGAACCAGCTAAATGTAAATGGTAATTCTGGTAAGACTCCTTTTGAACTATTGTTTGGTTATAAGCCTACTATTAAATACTTCAAGATGTTTGGAAGCAAGTGTTACATCAAGAGAGATGACAACATAGAAAAATTTAATGCAAGAATCCATGAAGGAATCTTTCTAGGTTACTCTACTAGAAGAAAGGCCTACCGGTGCTATAACAAAAGACTAAGAAAAATTGTTGAGAGTGAAAATGTTAGATTTGATGAGGATTCTGCTAGATCAACTAGATATTGTGGATATGATTTAGATGAAAACAATAAAAACAAAAGGAAGAATGTTCAGACACAAAACCAACTTCAAATTGTTCCATATGTTTTGGAAAGACAACTTAAATTTGTTCTGGTAAATCAAGATAGTCAGGAAGCAGAGACAAGTTGAAGTGCAAAAGAAAGAACAGAAGAATTAGAAGTTTGAGAGAACCCTAAAAATTTGAGGTATGTTAAGCTAAATCATTCTGAAAATAAAATTATAGGAGACAAGAATAAAGGTGTACAAACTAGAAGAAAGATTGTAGAAAAGTATTGCCTAATTTCCAAGATTGAGCCTAAAGATGTTGATGAAGCTTGTAATGATGAACACTAGATGAAAGCTATGAAGGAAGAACTAATGTAGATTGAAAAGAATGATCCATGGATACTTGTTCCTAGACCTAAACATAAGAATGTGATTGATACTAAATGGGTCTTTCAAAATAAACTGAATGAACAAGGTGAAGTGGTTTGGAATAACGCAAGATTGGTATGTAAAGGGTATTCAAAAATGGAAAGTATCAATTTTGAAGAAACCTTTTACCCTATTGCCAGAATTGTAGTAAGGTTATTTCTTGCTTATGCTGCATATAAAAATTATAAAGTCTATCAAATGGATGTGAAGTTAGCTTTTCTGAATGGTGAGCTAGAAGAAGAAGTATGCATTGAACAACCAGATGGATTTCAACTGACTGATAAGGAAAACATGGTTTGTTGATTAAAGAAAGCTCTATATGGACTCAAGCAAGCCCCCCAGAGCCTAGTATGCTAGACTAAACAAATATTTACTAAAGCTTGGATTTAATAAAGGTACTATTGACAACAACTTGTATTTCAAATTGGATCATGATAAAGAATTAATTATTGAGTTCTTTGTTATGACATTATTTTTGGAGGAGATGTTAATCTATGTATTAGGTTTGGTGATGAAATGAAGATTGAATTTGAGATGAGTATGATTGTAGAGATGAAGTTCTTTCTGGGATTGCAGGTTACTCAGTTAGACAAGGGGATCTTCATATCTCAGTCCAAATATGTGAGAGAACTGTTGAATAAGTTTTGCATGGATAACTTAAAAACTGTTGGTACTCCCATGGTAATCGGATGTAAGTTGACATTCATGGGGGGTATTCAGATGTGTAGATATGAAGTTCAAAGCTTGTATGTGGGAAGATAATGCTTATCTTTGCCATTGATGTCAAAGGGGGAGAAGAGTCATGTGAAAACCTACTACTTATGGGTATGTGTAGGATCATGATGGACCAAATAGTGGCGATATGATGGGTATTTGTAGGGTATGTGGCTGACGATTTTGATTTACCCAAAATTGCTGAAATGAAAAGGGTTTTTAAAGGAGATTCTCAGCTTTCCATGAATATAAATTATGCTTTACTTCAAATTTAATAAATAATTATTATTCATTTTCTATTTGAATTACGACTAAAGTCCTAATTGATAGGTTGATTGAAAAACATCTATAGCTCTCAAACAGTATCACATTTTTTGAATACAAAATATGTATCATATTCTATACTTCACATACTATAGGATTAAAAAAATAAAAAATTTAATTTCATGAAATTTTGACCAAGTTAAGGTGGTCAGACATACGAGTTTATATATTTTTTAAAAAATTTAATAAAATAATAATAATTAATTATTTACATTAAAAAAAATTACAAAAAACTTGTTATCACATCTGGACATGAGTCCTCTACTTATTTATAAAATATTATAAAAAAAAAATTATCATTTTATTGTGGTTAGGGTTGTCAGACAGACACCTACTTCTCATTTTTTCCCTGAAATTTAATTACTACTGCATTGAAATTTCAAATTTTCACCGAATAGATTTAAAAAAAAAACCTAGTAGTTTAGAAACTATATTCAATTTACTACAGATTCTATTTTTACATATTTTTGAAATAATATAGATAACTTATTCAAATGTTTACGTCAAGTTGCTTAACTTTGATTTTTTCCAATTTTTTGCCACTTAAGGGCCTATTTTTTCCATGATGATCTTGCACATACCCTTATCTGGAGTAAAGAGTCTTGTGGGGATAAGATCATGCAGAAGTGGTCAAGGAAGAAGATTCAGAATCTAAGGATGAGTAAGTGTTGATTGAGAGTTGGGTTGATGGTGTTTTTCACATCATGTGTTGCCATCAAGGCCAAAGGGGGAGATTGTTGGATGTTGTGATTGTGTTGCTGATATGTGGTTGTCATTAATGTCAACATTATTAGCATTTGATGTATTGAAGGTTGTATATGTCGAGGATATTGAGAAATTTGTAAAAGAGAGTATTATAGGTTCCCAGTGGTTCAGTGAAGGTCATGAAGGTGTCTTGTTCTATACATTGAAGATCAGTTGTTGTGGATTAAAGGTTTTTTTGTTGAGTGTATCTAGATCATGTACCAGAAGTTTCAAAGGTCTATGTGAAGATCTAATCATGCTATGAACAATTGTATTTTGACAGTATTTTTGTGGTCTATGTCAGTGTTCTTGATTGAAGTTTATGTGTTTCTAATAATTTATGTTGTTGTAAATATTTCTCTATTAGTTCTTATTGCTCATGGATGCTTCTAGATCATTCTCTATTCTTTTTTTACACCCGTGTTGATTGGTTTGCTTGTGGTTGAAGATTTTTCTCGGTATGTTCAAATTTTTTGTTCTTGGCTGACATGGTGGTTGTAGCATGTTGTGGATCCTTGAAGAATTAATTTTGAATGTTTGGCACACTCGAGGGTATTGTTTTGGGTCGTATCATGGTATTGGATGATGGTGTTTGATCCACATTGAATTTTTTTTTGTAAATTTTGGCTAACACTGAAAATATTTCTTATATTTTGGCCAAGGTTGTTGACGTAATTCCATGCTATGGACATATAAGAGCGATTGTTTGAGTGAAGTTAGAGTGTGCATAAGAGCGAATTTGTGCAACAAAAAGTCCATATGTACAAATAGTGTCCTAATCATTTGATTGTAGAGCAGAGTAAGAAGAAGTTTGAATGAAGTGTGAAGAAGGTTTTATGTGCTTAACTAGAACTATAATCAGGCTTGTGAAGAAGCTATTTTCTTAGTTCATTCCCTACATATCTAATCTGTATTGTTGGGCAGTAAGCCCTCTTGTATTTGAGCAGTGAGCTTTAGGCAGTGTGCTTGAATGCATGTGTATTCCCATTATTTTTCTTATACTTTTAATAGGGTATAATATTGTGGACTAACATCCACTGTGGTTTTTCCCCTAATAGGGATTCCACATAAAAATATTGGTGTTTTCTATGCTTCTGATGTGTTGTTTGTTCATGGTTTACTATTCACTCATTAGATCTGAGATTAAGTTAAGAATTTTTTTAAAAAGTTTAAATATTCCGTGACAACTGATTCACCCCCCCTTTTAGTTGTCTGACCTTGTTTTTCCAACAGGCTCAACATTCAAGATGAGATTGGTCTTATAACACCTAGATCAGTTGAGGAATATTTTCAGTTGGTTGTCAAGGCATAGGAAAGGATTAAATGAAGGAAAGAAAGAAAAGGAAGAGGAAGAGGTAACATTAATAGAGGGAGAGGTACAAGGCAGACCTATGAAGATAGAGGAGATGCAAGTAAAGGGAAAGAGAAAATTGTTGATCAAAGAGGTGGATTTAGAGGTTTCAAAGGAAGATTTGGATCAGGTAGAAGTTCAAAATCATTTTCAGAAAGGTGGTACAATTGCAATCAGTTTGGGAATCCAATTTGGAAGTGTCTAGAGAAAGAAGGTTCTACATCAGGTGGTGGAGACAAAAGGGTTCAATTAGTGCAAGAGGATGATTGTGAAGGTGAAAACTCTTCTAGTTAGCTTGCTCCCCTAGAAGTTGGAGAACTTTTAATGGTGAGAAGAACATTACTCCAAGCATCCACAGAGAAGGAGACAACTCAAAAGACAATATTTAGGACAACTTGCAAATGTAATGTAAATGTATGTAAAGTTGTTGTGGATTCAAGAAGTACTGATAATGTAGTATCTACTAAAATGGTTGATAAGTTGAAATTGGAAAAAGTACCTCATGAAACACCATATAAAGTGTCTTGGTTAAATGATGATCAATCAATTTTGTGGAGTGAACAATATTTTGTTGAGTTTAACATTGGTGGATATAAGGACAGGCTTCTTTGTGATGTTTTTCCTATGGATTGTTGCCATTTGTTACTTGGAAGACCATGGAAGTTTGATAGACATGCCATTTATGACAAAAGAAGTAATACATATCAGATTGAAAAGAATGGTAACACTTTTAGTTTGACTCCATTAAAACAATATGTTAAAGCGCAGACCAAGATAGCCAAGGTGATTATGTTGGGAAAGAAATATTTTGTGAAGATTAAGGGAGACAAACATGAAGAAATTGCAACTACTACAAAAGGAGATGATGTTGGGATAGTAGGTTTGGAAAGTTATCCAATATTGGAAGAAAAGAGGAAGAATTTTGCAAGCACTTCTACATTTGAAGGTAGTAAAACAGTAAACTTGAAGAGTGAAATGAAATTGGAAGGAAAGGTTGATGAAGGAAAGATTGATGCTAAGGTAGTAAGGTTGAAGAATGTTTTGGTATTGAAGGGAAAATATAATGATTTGATGTCAAAACTTGAGGGAGATAAGGTCAAGGATGAATTCCTTGTGTAGACTCAAAATGGGCTAGTAAAGCATGAAGAGATCATGGTGGGGACAATAATTTGTCCATTGAAGGCAAAGGAGGTTAAAGGAAAGTAATTTTTTGTCAAGAAAAATATTTCTAAACCCAATGGTATAGAGGTTTGTAAGTTTGATAAGACAAAGGTCTTAAGGGTGGAGAACTTTAGGACAGTGATGAAGGCAAAAGAGGGAATGAAATAAGGTATTTGGCAAGGACAAGTGAGTGAATTCTAGTACATGCAACAAGAATGAAGGAGAGGAAAGTCAAAGACAAGGTGGATAAAGGTATGGTTTTAGGTGTAAAGGAAGGATCTACATCAGTTTATGATAAGGGAAAGATAAGAGGACAATCATCGAATCAATTTGTGAAAGTGGAGAAAATTCTACGTGGCAATAAGTCTAAAAATGAAAAGTACAATACATGTTTCCAATTTTTGAATCAGTGGAATGGATTTCCTAGAGAAGGAGAATTTTAAGGTCAAGGAGATGATGTGAAGAAGCATGATCTATAGCAATGCAATATCCAAACGGACTTGGAATATTTTTCAGGCTGAGTGTATGGTGTAGGGGCACTAAGTTTATTTTGAAAATTTGCTCAAGTAGGGTATTAAGTGGGTTTTTAGGAGTTTGAGTCATGTTTCATTCAAATAAGTTCATAATATACCATTTGAATTGTAATTTGATTCTTTAGGAGTTCATTTTGCAAAAATTCCTAATCTTGTAAAAAGTTGTCATTTTGAAAAGTTGTAAAAAGTGCAAAAATGCAAATTTCAGAAGCCCAATGGTCAAGTAGCTTGAAAGGAAAATGGAATTCATCTTTTTAGTTGTTTTTGGTTGTGTGAGGCTTAAATATAGTGTGTATGGGTTGAAGTTGGGTTCTGCAGTTGGCATTGAAGTTGAAAACTAATTAAAAAACTCTATTTTTCTTAGAAATTACTAGAAAAGTGTTGTTGTAGGCCATTGTATAGCCCCATACCATGTGTTTTGATCTAATTTTTCATTTTAGTTTATAGAAATATGAAGTAAAAAGTGATTTGTTTTTGTTTGATTCAATTCCATTGAAATTTGAGCATTCTACAAGCAATTCTCTATTAATGGGTTAAGAACCCTATTTTAAGGGCTTGAAGTTGTCAAAAATGGATTAAATCTCCCATTCCACTTCTAGATTAGGTTAAGAATTTGTGGAATTGGTTCCTTAGGTTAGTTGTAGATGTTAATGGAGGTTTTGAGATTAGGGAAGGTGTTTATGTGAAGTTTCTTTGCTGCCCTAGTTACAAATTTGTGAGTTTTGGGTTGAAAAGTGATGGTTAGAAGTTGGGGTTTGCATATAAAGGGCCTTGGTAAAGGTTGAGTGATGAATTTTTAAGCATATGCAGGAATATTTTGGTGTGTTTCAAGTATTGGCAAAGTGAGAAAATGTTTGGAGGTTGGATTTCCAATAAACCCTCATGGTTTCAAGCCTAGATTGGCCAAATCAAGGGTTTGATGATTTTTTGAATTTATGGTTGTTTCCCATAATATAATTTGGACAATCTGAGGTTTTGTAACCTATTAACGTTATTTTCAAAGATATTTAGGTTTGGTAAGGAGTTTGGTTGAATGTTACTTTGTACAATTAGCCTATTTAGGCCTTGGGGCAACTTACCTGTCAATTATTGAAGAGGATGTTCCAAAACAACCATATGCACAAACAAGGTATGTTAAATTTTTCCATAATGTGTGTCTAAAATGATAAATGGTTAGTGGGTTTATAGATTTTTATGAGAGATGTGCATAAATTTTCCCTATTTGCAATCCTACAAGGGAAACTAGATGAAATTGTGAAAGATTGATAAGATAAGGTTGTAATGTCAAAAAGATTATTTGAAACAAGGCTCAAATTGTGATTGTGAATGTGTCTGCCTCCTTGCTTTGCATCAGTATATTTCATTCAAATCAACATATCGAGGGCTAGCAAACTCTAATTTTGACATCATTTGTTGTATTAAATTCATAATTCTATCCTTGATCTAATCAAATGTTTATAACTATGTGGTCATACAATTCCAATACCCTATGATAGAACCAATTCAATTGGATGAGGTTTCATGGCTACCTTGATTTCACCTCCATAAAGAAAGAAAAATCCAAGGGGGGAATACATTTCCCTCGAATTTGATTCTTTGTATAAGTTTGATAAAAGTATTTTTGGAATAATGAATCAGTGTTGCAAGATGCAATTCCTAACATTGTGGTTTAGTAGATTTCTATAGTGGGGGCTTCATTATCCCTACTTTTGAATGAATCCATATAAGTATCCTTTTTATAAAATCTTACTTTTTGAGTTCCTTTAGGTTGCATATGCACATAGTGTCATATGGCCACTAAAGTGGGGGCTAAATGTATTGTAGAAAATTATACTCCTTTCTAAGTAAAAGTATAATTTCACACTTAGTTTGGATCTATTTTAGTGACCTTGAATTTACACATTTCTAAACCTCATTAGTAGGCCCCTAATATCCTTTATTATGCATCCTACAACCTATTTTAATTATTTCCTACAAATATAACCCACATTGAATAAATGTTATTAATTGATTTAATGCACTGACATATTCTAGATCTTGAACTTTTAGGTTAGGACCCATTTAAGTTCATAAAAAAAAATTAAAATATTCTTTTGGTGGCATTTCAAGGCCCCAAATTCAAATTCTAAGTGTTGGCTTTTGGGATTTAATAAATGGAAAATTAGAAAGGAATCCTATAAACCTAAATATTCCAATCATTTTTCACTACAAAAGAGATGGATTCACATGAGAACACAAATATTTACACTCAAGAGCAAGGATAAATCAGTCAACCATTCAAAATTTAAGTCTTGTAGTAGCATTCTATTTGTTTATGCAGGTCTTCAAGCTCATTTTCCCAACAATATCAAGCATTGTCAAAGATTAATGATAGATGCCTATGGAGGATCATGATCATGGATTCTAGGTTTTGGGAGATGTAACAAGCCATTCAACCAAGCCTAATTACTTGTTTCACAAGTGGTTCCATCTTTTATTATCATTCTACTTTCTACCTAAAGGAAGGTGTGGATGCTAAATCTGCATTGTAGCTCAAAAACAAACAAACATGAGTTGTTAGCTGAATCAAGCACATAAGATAAATCATCCCTATGAAATAATTGATCATACTAAAATATGCAAGCTAAATAGAACAAATATAATTAACTGCAAGCACATAAAATCATGACCAAAGCCTATCCCATAGTGGATTGGTGCTATTGTGGAAAATAGCCCTTTCCCAACCCTTGCTAAGATAAGCTAAATGATATAATGTCAATGATGATGATGGAGTAAGATGGGGAAAATAAGTTCTCAAATGAGGAGTGACTTTGCATAGGATTTGTGGAGTTGTGGAGGATTTGATTAAGAATGAAGCCTCTATTTGTAGATTCTCAAACGCTAAGAGTGCTCAAAAGGGACTATCGTGGGATAATGATTTGGCCAATGAGATGAAGCCACTTGTCAAATTGTGATAGGCTTGAGGATGAGCACATTTTGGCCAATGTGCCAAAAAGAGGGAGATTTCAAATTTGAATTTGAGAGTAAATGCTAAGTTTGACTTGTGCAAGGGACATGTAAGAGCTTATTAATTGCTTTCTTGGATGTACATGTCCACTTGTTTTTGAATTCAAACTTGAGGGAATATTCCTCAAAGATGCCATGTTGATGAAAAATGCTGATTTTAATAAATCAATAAATTAATTTATTGGTGCAAGTGGGAATATCTAGAGGATGTGATGGGTGGTTAGGTTAGGCTAATCAAGATTTGGTTAGCTTAATGATGATTAGGATGATTTGACCAATTTGACTCAAATATTTTGATTTATTTAAATTAAAGAGGGATGGAAAATGACTTTTGAGATTTTAATAAAATAAATTTTGATTTATTTAATTAAAGGATGATGTGAGCCTTTGATTTATTTAAATGAATAACCTTAGGACTAAAAACCTGATTTACCTAGTGAATGGATTTGTTGTGTTTGATTTATTTAATGAGCGGATGAATGTGAATTGGGTGCATGATGTTAATTTCATGTGTCTACATTTTTCCCTTCTTTGAAACAATGTACTTGTTTCGTTGGTTCAAAGAATAAACTTGCCGCAATCAAAATTTAAAATTTTCTAATTTTTCAGATGCCCCAGCAGAAAGAAGTACATTGGTACATTGCCCCCTCTAGAGATCGAGCGAAAAGATTCGACTTGAGGGTCAATCTCGCGATAAAGAGGTTCAAGATGGATGGTTATGGATGATGATGCAAATGAGATGGTTTTAAGATGCTTAGAGTAACCAATCTATGTTATCCTAAACAACTTAAATGATGATATGATGTGATGATGGATGGGATGGATGATGTGATATGCTATGATTATGAAAATGTATGATTTATGCAGATGCTTAGACTAACAGATCTATATTATGATGATGATGCAAATGCAATGCATGTGAAATGATCGATGTTTCATATTATGTATGATATGAATGATATGTGGTATGCTGACGATTTGTGGATGCAGGATGAATGTATGATGGATGCACTGATGATGATGATTAACTAATCATGACATGATGTTAGTGTGAAAAGAAGAAATTAGATGATGACAAGAGGTTCCAACAAGCCGACTTTATGAGAGATGATGATGATGATAGATGATGATTCGCTTATCAAGGATTGGGATTTTAAAAGGGCTACTTACCTTATGTTTGATAACACACATAGATACGATGCATCAAGGTATAAAGAACTAGGATGGAATTGTACCTAGTGCAATGGACTTTGACTCAACAAGCAGATAGGAGTATTCTTGTTCACACTTGACATACAGAAACCTTGCTAGGACCTACCTAACAAAGCAAGTATTCGCCAAGTTATTTTACAAGAACATCCAACATGCACATCAGACTAAAGATAATGATCATTGCCCCATTCCTATCTCTTTAAATCCTTGGAATGAGCATAATAAGATAAATCAAAAGAAAAGATCAAGTACATAAACAAGCCAATGTTCTTCATATCTTCAGCCAAAGGGATGTGTTTTGATAGGATAAGAATCCAAGTGATATCCAAAATGATGCCCATTGTCAGAAAGATATATCCTGGGACATACATTGTATAGGATGATGATGGTTTGATAATTTGATTGATAGGATATTGATACAAAGTTGATTGACATGTTTGAAAATGATCAAGATTTTGATTTTGTGTTTAACGGTTTGTTGCTTGCTTTTGATTTTACGATTGAAGCTTGCTTTTGCTGATTGTTGTGATTGTTTCCATTTCTGTTGCCAAAGGATGAAGGTGACGGCTAGTTTATTATGGATGATCGATTATGGCGGGTGCAAGCAAGATGAGATGGATGGATTTTTTCAAATATTTGGATGTTTTTGACATTATGAAATGTTTTGAGGTTGTTTTTGGTGTTTTTGAGATTTTTACAAATGTTTTGATTTTTGATTTTTTGAATGTTTTTGTGATTTTGATGTTTTTCAAATGTTTTTGTGATTTTGATGTCTCAGGGGCTGATGAAAGATTAGCCTTGCCTACATTTAAACTTAGAGATGTTGTAGTTTAGATTCTAATGTTTTTTTTTTACGTTTTTGATGTTTTGGATGTTTTTGAATTTTTTGATATGTTTTGGATATTTTTCTTTTTGGCATGTTTTGACGATTTGAATATGGATATTTCTGATGCTATCAGTGCTCTATTTTGGGATTTTGTTGAAAACCAAGCTAAGGTTGATTAATCTGATTGATGGATCGATGATGATGATAACATTGTTGAGGATACACAATAATGCAAGGATTTGATTGATCAGGATTGATGACGATAACATTGTTGAGGATGCACAATAATGCAAGGATTGATGATGATAACATTGTTGAGGATACACAACAATGCAAGGATAGTGTTAAGCAACACAATGATATCTTGAGATGATGATTTTTTGATTGGATTTGATTGATCATGATTGATGAAGCTTGGTTTGGAACAAAAGTTGTTTGAATGATTTGATGCAACGTTTGAAGGGTGTGTTAGATGCGACTAATATTGATTGCTTGGATTGATGTTTGATTGAAAGATGAGGACTGATAAGGAACACCTTCTTGTCAAAATGTGCCATGGCCTAGTGATTTGGAATTTTGATCACAAATGCTTTGACCAATTTGATTTCATGTTTTCCAATGTTTGGATCACTACATAAGTTGGAGGATATAGATCAACATTTATTCCTAAAGCAAGATGTAAATCTCTACCCCCAGTGTCTAGATATGTATGGAATGTCATGGATGGATGCCGACTAGGAGTACAGATGGATGCATATGGTAAGCATGCAAAGGATTCCAAGGATTATCTTGCAATAGGATCAATGAAAATGACCCATGTCAAGATGCTTACCATAAGCAAGTGTAAAGTGTTCCCCAAAATTTCATCAAGATCAAGATAACCTGGATGATGGACACAGATGGATAAATAGTACATGGATAAATGGATTTATTATGGATAAGATGGATGGAATGCTCAATTTATTATGGATGGGATGAGATGCTTTCACTTTAAATGGCACACGTAGATGCTCGATTCCACACATGACGCCTATTTTCCAAGTTTTTGTCATGGTCTTGCCCAAAGCACCGCACATGCAGTTTTCACTAGAGGATGATTTTTATCTTTATTGTTTTCAGTCCTTTCTCTATTTTTTTTTTTTGGATTTTCATATTTTTTAAATTTTTTTATTTTTTTTAATTTTGATTTTGATTTTTGATTTTTGATTTTTCTGAAAGATTCATGCTGACCCACCTACTGGTGTTGATGTAGATGCTTCTATCATAGTGTGCCATTGGTATCTTTCCTAAAGAAGTTGCTTTGCTAAGATACGTGCACTTGAATGCAACTTTTGAAATTATTGATCTGCTTTATTGATGTTGGAGTTAACTCTATCTTGGTGTGCACGTCGCAATAGAGTTCCTTCTGAATCCTTATGATGAAGGCTTGTTACCAACACATGGTCAATGTGAGAATTGGATATCATGCGTGGAGGTGTGGATGGAGTGTGCTTAGGGATAAAAGATGGATTGGTTGATAATTTGGAACCTTTGACTCTCTAAACTTGGGAAGATGAGCAATGATGGGTGGACACAGAAGTGTGCATGGAATTAGGACCAACTGCTTCATACACTTTGTATGTCGCTTGAAAAACCTGCTTTTTCTTTTGTGGACATCCTTGATGGATACTTTTCCCTCTTTTATTTTGCCCCATAGTTTCTTTGACTGATGGAGTTTGATAGGGATAATCTTTCTTTGTATTTTTTGGTATCCATACATATTTTATTTTTACATTATGCTTCTCAGCTTCTTTTTCTTTGATAACGTTCTTCGTACTTTGATTCAAATATTTCCTTTGATGTTGGTCACAATTCATGGATGGGGTGATGGGTGGATGAAGATTTGTTACATGGCTGGTTGTAGTATTGACACTAGTCTCATCATAAGGACTCTTCATGCTCCCTATGTTGACATTTGCATGAGATGAAGTTGCCCCCAGTATGGTGGTAGTAGTACCTTCACGCTTTGATTCTGCCTGTTCTGAGAGCTCTTGTTATGAATGCATTCTCTGATAAATGACCATTGTAGATGATGTTATTGGAATTTGTTGCTCTAGTGATTTTAGAATATCCTGTTCTTTTTGTCCTGTTTCCTTGAGTCAATATTGCTAAATATCTTCATACATGATGTCCTCAATATGAATTTGGGATATATCTGATACTATTGTTGACAACTCTGTTTGATTGTAGAAATCAATAATCTGATCTTTTTGTGTAATAGAATCTTGTTCTGGCTGAAGATCATCTATGTGTCCATCCATAGAAAGCATCTCATGGGTAGATAGAGGATTCAGTGCTACGTGGATATGATCATCTTGCATAGATAGGAGAGTTTCCATTATATTGTTGTAGTATCTTGAAGATACAAATTCTTGATCTTGAATGATTTTAGAGTTGCTTTTGACATGCTTTGGATCAAGTTCCTGACATGGATCAGTTTCAAAGGATGGATTGCTTATAAAAGGTTCTTAGATGTCATCATTAGACATGGTAAGTGGTTCAATATCCTCAAGTGTCAAGTTCAGGGTTCTTTTAGTATATGTAACCATGAGGTCAAAGGGTGTCAACATGTCTTGGAACAAACCATTGCTAGACCTTGGTGAAAGATGTTGATCATGCTTTGGAATGACTTCTTGAGATATGTCCTCTAACTCATAAGGCAATGTAGAGACATTTTCAACATGATCATAGGTCAACAGATCTTTCATTATGTCAACAGTGGTTGAATGTTCATCGGTATCCTCAATAATTATCATTTTTTGTGTTTGTGCTTGTGTTTTTTGGGTAGCTTGAACGGCTTGGGTATCTTGAGCATTATGGGTAGCTTGAGTAGCTTGTGGAGCTGCCTGATATTGTTGAAGCACTTGTTGGTAGACTTGATGTGCTTTTAGTGCGATGTTACAATATTGACTTATTGCACTTGGTTTTGGTGGTAGTGGTGGTGTATTTGGAATCATGTTGGATGTAGTGACAAGTGGTTGAGATACACTTGGAGCGATCATGGTAGTGAGGGGTTGAGATATGATGGGTGTGAAAGTGGTGGTTGGAGTGATCGAGGTGATAGGAATGGTTAGAATGATTGAGGTGATAGATCCTTGGGAGACCATATTTTGATTTGTCAGGATTGATGTTGTCATTTGATTAGATACCATCTGTTGGTGCAATGTCGATGGTATATTCAAAATATTTGATGTGATGGCTTGATTGGTGTTAGGTGGATTGATTTGGATGGAGTGATTGGTGCTAGGTAAAGGTGGAAGCCCTAAACCAAGGAATGATGTTGATATGGGTAATGGCGGCAGAGATGTCTCTTGGTGCAATAACTCAACTATTTTGGTAAGTGTATCAATTTGATCTCACCAAATTTGTTCTTGATTTTGATCTTGACTTCCTTGATATAGTTGATTTGGTTTTTCTTCACACGGATTTGGGATGCATACTTGTGATTTTTGAATGGGATCATGGACAAATTGATTTTGGACATTGTTCTAATTTGGCATGATAGGTTGAAATTAAACATTTTTTATGTTGGGAATCGCATTGCCTTGTTTTGGAGTCATTAAAATCTTGTTTGGATTTTGAACAATATTCATATGATTTGCAAACATATTTATCCCAAAGTTTGCTGGATTCATGTTTTGAAAACTTGTACTTGGCACATTCTCATTTGGCATGTAGGGATTTGGTGGGATGATGTTGTTTGTTTGAAGGCTCATGCATTGATTGTTCGGTTGACAGAATTGTAGGTTTGGATTTAGATCTACCATCAGGAAATGTGTTCCAATATTTGATTTGGGAATACTCACACTTGTTGTGCCATTGACATTTGTAGAAGGTAATGATCCCATGTATGGATTGTATAGATGTGAGTGTTGATAATCAATCGGCGTTGTAAGGCTTTCATAGCTTAGTTGACTTGGATTACTCATGATGTATGGATCCAGTTTATATTCCATGTTGCTCTTGCATTTTGACATTGTTGCAAAAGGGACCTCTAAGGTTCTTAGGACCAATGACGAGATGACAGATGAAAAGGGGAAATGATATGAGTGTTGAACGTTTAGGGACTTTAGATCAATGCTAGACTTAGGATTTTATTTTGATTGGTTTGATTTGGATAATGAACTTGTAAACCCTAAGATGTTGGATGTGATCTTAGGATGAACTTGTTCAAAGGATTGCTAATTCAATTAAATGTATGAGAAAGGATGCATTCCCCTACACCTAACTAAACAAGGTGATGGTGATTTTGATTTTGATGATCTATCCAAGTCTTAGAATGATATTTCCAAAGCTCCAAAGTTGTTTGTGGGATGAAGATGATAAATGTTTAGATGGATGAAGTGTTTGATTTTGATCCTAAATGAATCTAGGAAGGACTTGTTTAGGAGACTAAGATAGTGAAGAACATGCCTTTCTCTAAGAGTAATTTAAAATCAAAAGACCAATGCTTGCATGAAAACCATACAACCAAAAAATGCCAAGCACATGTGTGGGGTCCAATTGATTCAATCATTGCTTAATAGATTATTTTTACCACAAACATGCTCTTGATTAGGTTTTGAATCTAAATATCTAATGTCTCAACTTTCCCCTTATCCCACAAAGTGTATTATGCGAAAACCAAGGAAATTTGAGGCAAGAGTTACCTATTGCTGACCTTAGTAGGAGAAAATTGAGATGAAATCCAAATGTTTAGAAGCCTCTAAGGATACGAATCCCAATGGAAATCAATAACATGTTAATTTGTTCAAGGATATATGCCTCTCCTAAAGGGTTTGCAATTTTGATGATTTGTTGAATGTTGGTTTCAATGTTTTCGATCAAAGCACTATGTTTTCAAACTGACTCACAAGCAATAACACCCTAGGTCAACTGGTACCTTTTTCTTGGTGGGCTTGCCTCATGCCCTTCCTAGAAGAGATGATTTTACATGCAACCAAGGAAAGAGTATAAAGGTATGTTAAGAATGAAGTCTTAACCTCTATACTTTAACCAAGATCAGACATGGCAAGTAAATTCTTGGAATCTAAGTTCCAATGGATCAATTGGTCACTACAAAACAAGGGTTCTATTTCAGACTTTCTGTTTGTGGAGATTGACCCATATGGCGAGAGTCCCCTTTCAGATCCATCTCGTTAGAGCCAACTACATGATACTGGCGTTTACTCCAATAACCACATTTATATCCCAGTTGGAAATACTCTTGGCTTTAGAGTGTTATCGATTGAGTCATTCCCTTGGGTGAGTACTTTTTCCCCAAGGAAGGCCCTCTAGGATAAACAAAAGCGAGTAAAGAAAAAATCTGTAACTCGATCAATCTTTGATGGAAACAAAGAGAGAGAATATACGCAATAATGCCCCCACTCACACTCACACAAGATATTGTTCAATTTTAAACCCAAATCAAAGTGTGGAGGCAATATTTTATGCAACTTAATGTCATCAAAAATACTTTTGATTGTCAAGGTCGTTGTGAAGCACGAGAGAAGTGCATACACCTTTTTTTGATGAGATTACTTTGAATAAGATATTATGAAACATGAAAAAAACATGTTCATTTTAAGCCTAAAACCAATGATGAATTCATTTTAAGCACCAAAAAATTGAATGTGAAGTTGTTTGTTCAATTTTAGTCCAAAATCAAAAAAGCTAGTAAGTTTGTAAGGTTCAATTTTAGACCAACTTTGAAAATATCAAGACAGTGATTGATTTTAAATCCAAATTGAAAGAAAGTTATCCTAAAACAGAAAATGAAATCAAGAAATGAATGCCTCAAGTTATTGTAATAAGCATTAAAATATTCTTTTTCCAAGTTCAAGTTTAATGTTCAAGGCCCAAATTAAAAAAAATTCTCCAAAGATTGTTTCCTTCGCTTCAAATTTGCCAGTTCTCTCTCAAAACAAAGTCTCTCCTTGCTTTTCCTACAAGATAAAAAAGGAAATTATACAAGGATCAAGTTATTAATTAAAAACCTTTTACACATTATCTTTAAATAATGGAATGATTTTGACTGAAAAGATTGTTTCCTTCACTTCGAATTTGCAAGTTCTCTCTCCAAACAATGTCTCTTCTCACTTTTCCTTTGATCATGAGGGATGGGCATTAGTTGAGTAGCATGTTGGAGGAGTGTTGGATTCGAGGACTATGGGTTATCTCGCATTAAATCGATTTGTTAGGTCCATAAAGTGCTTAAGACAACGTTGGTAACATTGATAGCTCCCTACATGGCCTATCCACCTACGCCAAAACTTCATCATATTTGATGTCGTATCAAGATCTTTCCCTAACAAGGCATGATTTGATACTTTCCTGTGCTAAAGTTTTGATCAAAGCATTATTACAAAGCAAGCTAAAAAATAAAAGCATCATCATCTAGCTGAAATATGAACCATACAAGACACCGCAATGAAAATAAAAAATTAGAATAGCAAGTAGGTGATGCAAGATATTTGATTAACAAACTGAGACAACAAATAAATCAGGGTGGGAAAATGGACAAGCCATGAGTCATGATCCACCCTGTCCTAAAACTACAGATGCCCACTTGCATTTTATTCTCTTTCTTTTATGATTTAAAAGCATTTGGAATCCCAATACGTGCATGGGTTGAAGGCCAAAGAAGCTGTAGGTGTCTAGGGATAGATTTGATTTACAATTGACAAACTGAAAAAGTTAAACTAGGGTGGGCAAATCAAGTTTGGGCAATGGACAAGCCATGATTCACAATGATCAGTCCTAAAATTACAGATGTCCTGAAATATTGTGGATGCTCATTTAATACTATCAGGTACTAACATATCCTTTAATTTGTTAGCAACAAACAAAACAAATTTTATGATGTCGTGATAGCTATGGAAATTGGAAGATATTCAAAATGCTAACAACGCAATTTACAATCTGATGTCAAGCCTTATTCTACAACTTTTCACAGCCTTTAAAGCATTTTAAAAAACTTTCTACTTAATGCACTGGCGCAGGAGTATAGAAAATAGCACAAAAAATTAGTAGTTTACAAACAACATTTAACAAGGTCAGACAATAGTAAAATATGCTAGCCTAATTTACTCCTCTATGGTTCGATGTCTTTGGATTCAAAATCCTCTTGATTACAGTTCTTAGGAGGCTTCTAAAGTTGTCTCTTCCAATGAATGCATCCGTCAGATATTACAACCTGTCCCATCTAAGGTCATCGCTTCTATCAATCAAAATAGAAATAAAGACATGTTTTGATTTCAATATCTATAAAATAGTTTTTAGAGTTGGTAGCATATAGAATATAATTAACTTGTGAAAGGATAGACATCAACATAATGTGAAATTAATGAAATTTGAGAAGTGAAACATTAAACGCATTTTGTTATTTCTCACCTACACAAGCTATGGATAACAAAAGATATAGCATAATAATATTGAATGATACTGGATATAGCATTCCCCGAACTCGCATTCAAATTAAAGTATGTGAAAGATGAAAAAATGCAAAGATTTAATGCACAAAGACAACGCCTCGATTCGAGGGCCTCCCAACCTCAACATCATCTTATGAAAACCATCCCTCGATGCTAATAATGGCAGTATTCAACCTTTTACATAGCATCCTCTAGGTACTTTTGGCTTGTCGCTTTGTGGAGATAAAAACCTTTGTTTATGGCATACAATCAGAGTGAACAAAGAGCTATAAACTCAGATTTCGTGGATGGCAGCCCGAGGAGACAATTGTAGAGCTCAAAAGACCTACAAAGATTGCTTTACGATGACTCTGATTCATTTCCAAAATGCCCGTTGGTCCAAGGTTCAAATCCTCGTAACTCAATCTATAGATAGTCAGGTTGTTGTTAGTTGAAAATGTTGGATACAACATTTTAAAAAGTCAAATTTATACACAATCGAAAGATTAAATAACATTGAATACAAAATAAGTCAAATTATTGAAACTTCAATACATAAAGCAATCCTAATCTAAAGATCCTTATCATGGAGGCATAGACACATTATTTTTGTATTTCGCAGCAAAAAAGAGAAGAACAAAGCACAAAATTTAAACAGAATTTTCATGAGAGTAACATCTACATAGCAACGAATTCTGATTCAAAACTAAAGAAATTAGAATGACAGTAATAATGCATTGAATATTTCATGAGCATCCCTCCTTCTAGCACCATTATGTGGATGCTAAATTTGAATTTTGGCTCAAAAACAAACAAACATGAGTTGTTAGTTGAATCAAGCACATAAGATAAAGCATCCCTCTGAAATAATTAATCATACTAAAATATGCAAGCTAAATAGAACAAAGATAATTAAATGCAAGCACATAAAATCATGACCAAACCCTGTCCCATAGTGGATTGGTGCTATTATGGAAAATAGCCCTTTCCCAACCCTTGCTAAGATAAGCTAAATGATATAATATCAATGATGATGATGAAGTCAGATGGGAAATATCAGTTCTCAAATGAGGAGAGTGACTTTGCATAGGATTTGTGGATGAAATTGTGGAGTTGTGGAGGATTTGATTAAGAATGAAGCCTCTATTTGTAGATTCTCAAATGCTAAGAGTGCTCAAAAGGGACTATTGTGCGATAATTATTTGGAAAATGAGATGAAGCCACTTTTCAACTTGTGATAGGCTTGGGGATGAGCACATTTTGGCCAATGTGCCAAAGAGAGGGAGATTTCAAATTTGAATTTGAGAGTAAATGCTAAGTTTGACTTGTGCAAGGGACATGTAAGAGCTTATTAATTTCTTTGTTGGATGTACATGTCCACTTGTTTTTGAATTCAAACTTGAGGGAATATTCCTCAAAGATGCCATGTTGATGGAAAATGTTGATTTTAATAAATCAATGAATTGATTTATTGGTGTGAGTGGGAATATCTAGAGGATGTGATGGGTGGTTAGGTTAGGCTAATCAGGATTTGGTTAGCTTAATGATGATTAGGATGATTTGACCAATTTGACTCAAATACTTTGATTTATTTAAATCAAAGAGGGATGAAAAATGACTTTTGAGATTTTATTAAATAAAGTTTGATTTATTTAATTAAAGGATGATGTGAGCCTTTGATTTATTTAAATGAATAACCTTAGGACTAAAGACCTGATTTACCTAGTGAATGGATTTGTTGCGTTTGATTTATTTAATGAGCAGATGAACGTGAATTGGGTGCATGATGTTAATTTCACGTGTCTACAAAAGGTTTTAGCAGACTTGTGATCTATTAGGGTGATTTGACATCTCCCAAAGTAGGTCTTCACCATTTTTCATGTTTCATTTAGGGGTCTTATTCTTATAAACTTGAATAGGGTTTATTTGTGTGCTTTCTCTTATTAATACTTGACACACTGAAGATTAGGGCTTGCATACACTTTCATGTTTCAAATCTATATGTCATCAAGGTTCAATTACTAAACTTGGGGTTTGACCAATGCAAAACTCTATACACCCCAAAAACAACATTTTTTATAAAATTTATCACAAGTGAAGAACTAGAAGTGAAGGTTCAAAAGTATAGGAAGGAAGTGCAAAAACAAGACTCAAATCTTAGTTTTTTATTTTCTAGAAAGGGAGTGCTTGACCCATTTTCCCATGGATGAATGAGTCGTTGATAGAATCACGAAAGAAGCATTTTATGGTAGGTGCATAACTTCCAGAACTTGTCATATTTTCCAGATCTTTGCTATTTCTCATAATTTTATGCTTAATCTACAAGATCCAAGTGTTACTTTACATTTTTTAGTTGATTTACTATTTTTAGTTTTTCTCCCAAAAATGTTATTTAGGTTGATATCCCCGTCCTCAATCATAAGGAAATTAGTAGATTCCCTCATTGAGTTGACTCACCTAAGGGTTATAAGTCAATTCTTTGTGTGGATCTCATTTACTAATTAAAATAGGAAGATATGTCCATCATACCCTCATTTCCCCCACTCCATACTTGACCACACCTATTTTTCTATGTTTCATTTTGGTGAACTTGACTTTGTACAATAAAATTATGAAATTTGGAGTCTATTTCAACCCTAGGTCTAGGTTTTTCACTAAGTTGGCATTATATTTGTATTAGTTAAATAAAATTTAGGTTTCTTTAAACTTGCATTGGTGAAAATTACATTTAGGTTTTAATTTTCCATGTTTGCATCCCTTAAATCTATACAAAATCAGAAAAATCAATTAGGTTTGCATTCATCTTGCCTCAAGATCATTCTTCAATCACATAAGTTTAGATTTAGCTTAATATTTCATTCTAAAAATAGTTATCTAGTTCATCATTTGACCTTATTTGAAATTTCATTTAGACACCCTAATTTGAAAAAATATGTTATATAACAGTCATCTTGCTACCATGAACATAAAACACACACAATAAACTCATATTTTGGAAATTTCAATTTTAAATGGGTATGAGTGTCTTTCCAAACATTTTTGACACATTTTTGAGTGATATTTAGTTTTAGTTTTTCTATTTTTGTTTTTTTCTTAGATTTTGGAATTGATTTTTTTAAACTCTCTATTTTGTGCATTTAAGTAATTTCTTCTTTAATTAAATCTTACAAAATTTTGGAAAGATTTGTTGCTTGTTTCAATTATAGATAGTTTTAGGTTTATGTACTTTTCCTTTATTTTTTAGCATCATTTCATCAATTATATAGATTATTTTACATTTTTAAATAAATTAGAAAACATAAACAAAAACCAAAAAATATCAAACAAAAAAAACATAGACTAATGAAACACATGGAAAATGCATAGTAATTTGATCATGTCATATCTCTTTTTTGAGTTAACATAGCCCTCAATCCCTTTAGTAGTGATGACTTTGAAATGTTAGATGAAGCCTTCAAGATTTCATCTCACAAGGTTCATCCAATAAGGCTTTCTATAACAAACCAAAACAAAGAGAAGTTAATGTAATCACACTCCAACTCATAATCTATTGACCTTCACCTCAACCTCAAATTCAAAACAAACCTATGCTAATCATAGGAACACCTAAAAAGAAACCATTACTTTGGGAGTTATCATGAATTTTACAAGCCAACTTGATAGTAACAAGGTTTCGCAACAATCAAGTTATAATACCATTGCTCACACATATAATATAAGAAATGATAGGAAACCACAAACTACTTTTGTTTTGATACCATTGCCTCAACCTATTTCTCCTAGTGCCCCTCATTTTCCTTTACATAGTGGAAAGGAGTATTACATTGTTGAACAACTTAAAAATACTCATGCTAAGATATCCTTATGGGATCTTATTCAAGCCTCCCCTAATTAACATAGTATGCTTCAAATGTCTTTGCAATGAGTTGTTGTTCTGCCTAGTGCAAATCCAATTGACTAAAAACCCTCATTCAAGGAATTAATTTGGTTAATATAGACATTCTTTTTCACTAATGTGAGCTTCCTTTTTTGGAAATACAAAAACAAAATGAAGCCTTCATGATAATGGTTATCATTAATAAGTGTGGAATAAACATAAACCTTGTGTACAATGGCTTATCCCTTAATGTATGTAGCATAAGCCTTTTGGATAGGCTTAGAATAGATAAGAGAAATATTAAACATGATTTTTGTCTATTTGTGGGTTTGATAATGTAGGAAAGCAACCACTTGGTGTGATCACATTACCTATTAAAGTTGGAAAGGCTATATTGAAAACTCTTGTCCATGTTATGCCCCAAGAACTATCATATAATCTCCTTTTAGGATGGCCTTGGATTCATGAAATGCATGTAGTTACTTCAACCCTTCATTTTATAATGAAGTATGTCTACAACAAAAAAGCGTATACAATCAAAGCTGGCCTTGAACCAAAAAATTTTCACATTGAGAAAGGCAAGGAAAGTCCTTTGAAAACATTGAAACCAAATAAAAATGTAGAACTCATACAAAAGGAATAAAAAGAAGAAAAAAACTAAGGAAATCACAAATCTATTGGATCATGATTGGGGTTCTATAGATTGTACACCTACATTCATGGAAGAATACAATATCATAACAAAAAAGTCTAAAAATGGAAAAGAACTAACCATAATGTCAATAGAAGATGCAAAATATTCTTTGAAAGCATCCACTTCAACCACTTCAAAAGAAGAAAATAATTACACAACAAAATTTGATAAATTTGATAATGATCAACCACCAAATCCAAAAGAAATGGAAAGGCTTTATTGAAGAGGCTATGAGCTCTTGAAATAACTTGATTATAGTGGAAAGGGATGTGGTGTGAAAGAATAGGGCATCCATTTTCCTATAGAGCCTAAAATGCAAGAAACAAACAATGGTCCTAGATATTGTCTTTCTAAGATAATGAAAGCAAAAAAAGACATTTTATTAATGTCAACACTATTTTGTGTGGTTGTTCTAAGATAACTCTAACTTGAAAGTTGCGGACACAGAAAAAGTAACCCTTCTACTTTTTCTATCTAGTTTGGGCCCTCCTTGTGGTTTTGGCTTATTGTTGCCTTGATTTAATGTGAATAACACATTTACATTAGGACTTGGGCCTTTGTAAATTGAATAAAATGCATGTCTTGTAAAGGTGTTGTAAAGTGTTGTAAATGACTTTCAAACTTTTCTAGACTCTTATTAAGCATTTAATTCTAATGGACCTATTTTCCCCTTAATTCAATATTGTAAAATGTATTTAATTGCATTCTCACATTAATCTAGAAGGTTTGTGAATTAAACTTGGTTTTAATCTAGTGTTGTAATGTGTTTTACACATTCCCATTGGATGATGTGCCTTTCTATGCTTTGTGGACCTCATTTTAATATTGTAAAATGTATTTAATCACACTTTCACATTGAACTTTGTGTCCCTAGCCCTAATTACCATTTATATCATCATTAATAGGCCCCTATAATCTCATGTTGTGCATCCCAAGGCCTATTTTAATCAAACACCTCACAAAATCAACATGAAAACTAAAATTCTTCACTCTACAACATCCCAACTGGAAAAAGAGCCCCTGTGGGACCCATTCACCACTTTGGGTGAATGAGTCCCATCTAGGTTGGACCCATTTTCTTAGGATGGCGAATTAGTCCCATTTGAGCTATTTTTGGGGTTTAAGTGGGAAAAATTATGTATAAGTTTAGTTTTCTTCAATGTCGTCCTTGGGGATCAAATTAACGATCATTTGAGTGACTTTTGTATATAAATAAGCCTCCAAACCATCATTTCATCCAAGTATCATAAGGTATTCATGTTGTTAAGTCATCAAGATAGCTTTCAAGATCACTTCTAAGGAATTCAAGGGCAGATTCTTCATCCATTGGTATAGAATTTCAAGATCCATCATCATGGAAAGTTTCTAATTGCATTACATCATGTTCATGTTTCATTATCTTATTTCATCATTTTGGTTTAATTACCTAAATAGGTTTTGATCAAGGAAAACCTCCATTCCCTAACATTCAAAATTTCTCTCTCTTTCCTTGTGTGATTGTAGATCTAACTACTTTGAAGGAATGGAGATCATTGAAGAATAAGTTTCAAACTTGTTGAAGTAATCTCCCTATTGACAAGGTAAAAATATTCACAAAAATTTACTCCTGGTGCAGTGTCAAAAATTAGTGTTTCGAATCTGGACACTTGGAGAAATAGAAAGAGCAAACTGAGAGCTTTCAATTCCACTTTCAAGTTTTTAGAAAATTCAAAGTGGACTCATTCACCATTAGTGGTGAATGAGTCCTAATGTAACTTTTTCTAGACATTTTTGTAGATTCAGATGGCCATTTGCTTGAAATAGGCTCTAGTGTAGTTTTTTAGATATGGGACTAATTCGCCAAAAATGGCGAATGAGTCCCAGTAGGTCAAAATTATAGGATTAGTAGCATTTTTGTCTTCATTCCAATCTCTACAAGTTTCTAGGTGCACACTTTTAGTCTTTAGTTTTCTATTTTGTTTTATTTGCATTTTTAGGTCAGTTAGCATATGTTTCCATATCACACCATGTTCTCAAACATCTTACATTTTATAATTTTTGCATTAATAGTTAATCTATTTATCAATTTCCAACCTTTAGGACAATCCCCTTTGGAAATTTTCAATCTTCATTGTGTTGGAATCTCAAGGGTTTGTTCTTGAGTGTGAGCATTGTGAAATTAGATCCCTCATCCTCTATTACCCATTTTGTGTGGATAAAGGAAGTTGTGCATTCCATTTCCATTGTCCACAAAAGCATGCTAAATTGATTGATACAAAAAGTGATGCATTATTGGAATATTTCGAAGGTGATGAACCCTTGAAATAAATATTAGGATTTTATGGCAAGTCACCAACTTCCCATCACAAACAAGGATTCACTTTTTCCATGGTTAGTACTAAACAAGTTGATGAAGGAAAGAAAAAAAAAGTGGTATTGAACAAGACAAACAAGAAAACATTCTTGAAGTTCTGAGGAAAAATGTATTGCCTATTGGAGATACAATCAACATACTAAAGGAAACATCTAATGAAGAGAGAATGATTCAAATGGGAAAGTTCATTGATGTAAATGAACAAGAAGGTCCTACAACATTATTACATGAATTTCATGGACTTTTTGATTGGACTTATTTACATATGTTGGGTAATTATGCT